>PVLA01005569.1:0-143172 GCA_004027455.1 Hydrochoerus hydrochaeris
CCCCTCCCCCGCTCCCCTCCCCTGCTGTGGTGCTCCCTTCCCCTGTTGTGCTGTGAGACCTGCATCCACTCTGAAGCCCCTTATTCCTCCCGCCCCGCTGTGCTGTGCCCTGAGGCAGCTAATCTTTGTCTTTCTTTTCTTGTCTGTAATATAATAGAAAGGTTGAGGATAAAATGAGTTTATCTAGTTAGCATATTTTGAAAATTCTGTTTAAGATCTGGGTGGGTTTTTTAGAGTTTATAATACATTCAAAGAGATTTGACATCAAAGGAAACTTCCCATAATTATAATGCATTGCTTAATGTTTATATCCATTAGCATATTTCTAATAATTTATCCTATTATTTAATAATAACCCATAAATATTCAACAGTATCTTCAATTTGTGCATTTTATAGAAACATGCAGTTTTTATGGTAATATTTATTAGTTTTTTGTCGTTTCTTTAAATCATAGGATGTCTCCTGAATGAGTAGATTTGGGTAGTTCAGATATTACCCAGGTCATCCAGATGAATAAATAATGAGGATAAATCTGTGTCCCTCGAGGGTGATTTTGTTTGCACTTCTTGCTATAAGCGCAGAGAGGTTTCCAGGTTGGGTCTCATTTCCTAAGCTACCTTGCCTTTCCGTGAGTGACGGTGTCCTCCAGACTTTGGTGCAGGGTAATTACAGGGGGTCCAGACGTAGTTACGGCATCAGCCAGGCAAAGAGACAAACTCCGCAGAAAAGTCTGTGCTAAAGTTTCATGCCAAAAAAGTTCAAGTGGAGCTCAGTAACTGAAAATTTCTCATTAACAAAATAAATTATTTAAAACAGGAGTATAAAAGACAGCAGTTGTTTTAGAAATACGAAGTAATGCAGCATGGGAGTTATTTTTAATGTTAAAAATAATGCTAGACTTAGTGCCAGGAAGAAAAGTAATTTCAGGCCACAAGCTTTGACACAGGCAGAAATCTCACTTGTATCAAGCACACTTTCTGGAGCAGCCCAAAGCTCTGTCTGTGAGCAGCCGACCTTGGACTTGCGGGAACCAGCAGTTAGCAACCAGGCGACAGTGGGGCTCAGCTGGCAGGTGAGGTTTACAGAGACCAGTGTCAGGAGAGGGTGGTTATGGTTTTGGTCACTATAAAGTACGGGAATCATTTCATAAGAATGATGCTGCCTATTATTTTTCTACATGTTTTTAGTGTATTCTAAATTGCTCTTTTCTGGGTTGAGGGATGTATGACCAAAGTTTTATTCTGCTTTTTCCTGTCTTTAGCCAAGACAGATACCCTTAGCAGGCTGGGTGTGGTGGCACATGCCTGTAATCCCAGCACTTGGGGAGGCTGAAGCAGGAGAATCGTTGCAAGTTCAAGAGCAGCCTGGGCTACACAGTGAGCTCAAGGCAGCCTGAACTGCATAGCGAGACCCTGCCTCAAAAAAGGCAAAAAAAAGAAAGAAAGAAAGAAAGAAGTTACCTTTAGCAAAGAATTTATCTAGTTTGACCCTGATTTGATTCTTAAATCTCTGCAACATTTTGCAGTAACCACTTTGCTTGGCCTGTATTAGTAGACATGTCAAATGATCATATGGTGAGGTTTGCATTATTTATGTTTATTTACCTTGGGATTTGCTGACTTTTGAAGTTGTAGGCTAAATTCTTTCATCAGTTTTTAAGAAAAATTTTGTCCATTATCTCTTCAAACATTTATTTTCTCCTCCACTAGGATTCTAAGAAAGGACCTACCTGTCTCTTAGCCTTTGTTCTATTTTTTCATTTCAATTTCAATTACAATTTTTTTTCCTAGTCCAGTTTATGTGTTTTTCTTACTCCATATTCCAGTATATTATTGCTGTCTTCTGCTATTAACCCTATAGAATTCATTTCAGAATTGTATTTCTTACTTTTGGAATGTCCATTTGATTTTAGAGAGAGACTCTTCGCTTAGTGGCTGAGTTCTGTTCATGTGACTGGGTTGGTAAATGAATTGGTTGCTAAATGAAGAAGTATGTGCAGCATGTCATTATAGTATGCAGAACAAAGAAAGGGTTAAAGGAAACTCCAGCCTGATGACTTTGCCTGTAGTTGCATAACTCCCATATGCAGTACGTCATGAAATTTACGGCTGTGTCTAGCTGCCCCCAAAGCCTCACGTGATCATAAGTGGGGCTTTTCAGAGGTGGCTGGATTTAGCTCATGTGGTGCTGGGATCAAGGATGTGGTACTGGGACTGATTCATGGTGCAGTGCCAGGATTAAGGCTGTAAGTGCCCAAGGATAGGGAGCCTGGGAAGGCTGTAAGAGACAGGAAGAAGATTGCTTGCTGCGTGCTGCCCCTGATGAGTGGTTGTCCCTCTGCTGTGCCACTCAGCCTTGGGGCCAGCTGACTGTGGACTGAAACCTCTACAAGCTAAAATAACCCTTTCCTCCTTGAACTTTGGGTATTTTGTGTCATCAAAAAGAATAGTAGCTAAGACATGTACTGTACAGCACAGTCAGCAAAAATTATTGCATTGTATATACAAAGTATACTGAGCACAAATGAAATGTACAGAACTATACAGATAAATAAGTAAAACTGGCTGCAAACCCAAGTGGTGGGTTACAAATCCAAACAGCACACCTCCTCCCTAAGACCAAACAGTTGGTCATTGAATGAGGAGTGTCTATATATGCCAGTGGGTTCTTTGTTGAAATCTTCTTCTCATCTTATTTTATTTTATTTTATTTTATTTTATTTTATTTTATTTTATTTTATTTTATTTTGAGACAGGGTCTCACTATATAGTTGAGGCTGTCCTTGAACTCACTAGTTAGCCTAGGCTGGCCTCAAACTCAAGGTCATTCTCCTGCCTCAGCCTCCCGAGTGCTGGGTTTATAGCCATGTGCCACCACACCCAGCTCTTCTCATCCCTTTCAACCATCCTTTCTCTGTTTTCTTGATTGTGGGACTCGTGGGTTGGTTTTTTTGATGGGGAGAATGCCCATTTTTTGTTTGTTTTTGTGGTATTGTGTTAAGACCCAGAGCCTCACATACACTGAGCTACATCTGTGGCCCCTATGTTGTCCTCCAGGGGTCGTGCTTTCCTCTGACAGCGGGCTAGAAACTGCAGCTCCTCCATCTGACCGAGGCTTCGCAGGGCTGGCCTTTCTCTGTCAGAGCTGTATTCCTGGATGTAGCTCACTTGCTCCTCTCCTGTCCTCTCCTCCCTCCTCCTCTCCTCTCCTCTCCTCTCCTCTCCTCTCCTCCCTCCCCCCTCCTCTGTCTGTCTGTCTGTCTCTCCTTCTTTCATGTGTTTTTTTCTCTCTTTCATGTGTTTTTTTTCTCTCTATTCTGGATGTGTGGCTTCCTCCTAAGATGTGGTCCTCCAGGAATGTAGTTCTTGACATCCCCTAACACCAGTACTTGAGAGGCTGAGGAAGGAGGATGGTGAGTTCTAGGCCAGCCTGGACTGGATAGTACAACCCTGTCTTAGAAAACTGAGAGACCAAACAAAGTAGCGTTTCAGCCATGCACATTAATTACTTTGAATTAAAAATCAAAAACAATTCAATATTCATTTTAAAAGGAAATAAAGTGGGCAGGGTGGTACCTGCCTGTAGTCCCTACTACCCCGGAGACTGAGTCAGGAGGAAGAATGTTCTTACTCCTCAGGCTGTGGCCCTAAACCCTCTCCCTCCCGTGTTCTCAGCTCACAGGCAGCCAAGTCTCTCGCCTCCCAGGTACTGTCTGTCTGGGTTCTGCATATCACGAAGTGGGCACTTCATCATCAACTGTTCTAAATACAACATGCGTTCTGGCTATTCTGAATTACACTTGTGTTCAATTCTCACATTCCCCAAGTGAGAAATAAATCTGGGAGTGATAGAGAACATTCTTAGCAGCAGAAAAAAAGAAAAGAAAAAAAATATATATATATACATATACATACCCTTGTACATATACATATACATACCCATGGCTTTGTGTGTGAGCTTGTACAGGTGGTTTTTAAAATTCATTTTAAAAAAGACAACCTTTGTTTTATGGCTTTAGACTACCACTTTCGTAATTGGCTATTGTAAAATCTCTAATTTGACCCAATTTGATTCAGAAATCCCTTTCCAGTGCTTCCCAGTAACACTGTACCTTGGCTGTGTGTGTGAGCACACGCATCTTACACGCATAACACCTTGGCTGTGTGTGTGAGCAGACGCACCTCACACACACACACAGTACCTTGGGTGTGTGTGTGAGCAGACGCACCTCACACACGCACGGCGCCTTGGCTGTGTGTGTGAGCAGACGCACCTCGCACACGCACAGCATCTCCTATCCACAGGGAAGCAGGCACTACCCACTGAGAGGGGGCTGGAGGTTGGGTGGTGTGAGTCCTAAACGCCGGGGCATGGTATCTGTGACGACAGGCTTGACCTCTCGTGATGGAGTCCCCCGTCCTCTGCTGCCCACACAGCCTGCTGGCGAAAGCACGAATCCTTCTCACTCTGTGACCGTGACTGTGGTCTGGACTGGAGCCATCTTGCCCAAGTTGCATGTGGACCATGTTGCTTTCTGGCTGTGTCCACACCTGCATAGGTTGAGAAGCCATTTCCAGGTGGGGGACGAAGGGGATAGTGTAGCCTTACTCCCTCAGGGTAGCCTTACCACACAGCTTCCCAGTGCAAGACACATTAGAATGAAAGCTTTACTTTGATGTTAGTTTTCCCAGCCAACCACACCCTTGACTAAACTGGAATGCGGTGGGTGTGGGAAAGCACCCTGCCACTTTAGCAGGGCTCCGTAGCATGCTGTCGGATGCAGGGGAGGCCCGGGCCAGCATGTATCGGGTCCTGACCTAGGTCCCCGATCTCCCAAACGGTGTACGGTGGAGGTTTAACTAAAATGAGACAAGTATTATGATTTTAGGGCTCCGGGAGGGTCAAAACCCTTTAGCTGAACTCGAGACTCCAAGGGCTAAGACAAAGGCTTCTCTGGACTGCTCACTTTATTAGGTCCAAAAACAAGGGGTGGGGAAACTGAGGAAAGCACAGGCAACGAGCAGGACCTTGGGAGTCACTTCAAGGACGTCTCCAAGTAATGAATCGTCAATTCAGTAGAACTGTCTTATCATGAAGACGTGGTAGGAGTGAGAGAGTAGGAGTAATTCCTGCAGCTGCAGTCTCTACTTAATTGATGTTTGAGCCAAGTGTCAGCAGCTGTGGCCTTGTCTTGCCCTTTGGGGTATCTCTGGCCTCACAGGCCACTACAGGCCTCAGCCAGGATCAGTGATTCACAGAGGTTCACTTACTATGAATCAGCTCCCGTCACCAGGCAAGGGGCCGAGGCCTAGGACAGACTCACAGATAAACATAGAAAGCCAGTTAGTTAATTTTAAATCCTGCCCAGAGCCGCTGGGTAGTGGTCGCCAACAAGCGTGCTTGCCTCAGCTCCTCCGGCAGGGCTGTCCTCCTGGGGTTCCCACCCTGCTCCTCAGTGCCCCCATCCCCGCTGTCTCAGCTCTGGTTCTCCAGGAAGAGCCAGTCCTGCTCAGGCTGCTCCCAGACCCTTTGTTGTGGCTTCCTGCTATTGACTTTCCTGCCCAGAGTGAGCCTTGTGCTGGTTATTTTAAGTGTGGCTCCTTCCTGACGGTAACAGGAAACTGTCTCTGCAGGAGAACCAAGTGCTTCTGATCTTCTGGACTGTGTTGTGGTTGTTGGTTCTAAGTCTGCAGATTGCCAATCTCATGTCTACTGCCACAAGTGCGTGTCTAATACTAACAGAAAATGCTGGATACAGTGTTTTAGGAAGTGACCTCTGCTTTGCATAACGTTTTGCTGAATTCCTTTGTCTCCTTGGCACGCTCTTCCAGTTGTTGGTTATCTATTGCAGTGTAACAGATAACCCAGCACTTTGCAGGCCAGCACAGTTAAGAGGCCCTGACAGCTCACCCTCTCTGTGGCCGGGGAGGCCAGAAGAAGCCACACTGACTGATCTGAGCCCAGCCTCTCAGGAGACCATAGTCTCTTCATCAGGCAGCTGTTGGCCCAGCTGCGCTCATGTGGCTGTCAGCTGACCCCGTGCCTTCCTAGCTGTTGGCCAGAGTCCTCAGCTTCTCAGCACGAGGGCCTCTCCCTGGGCAGCTGGCTTCTCCTAGAGGGAGGCTGAGGCAGGATCTGCAGTGCTTTATAACCCTCACTGTTGCAGGTCCCTGGGTGCAAGGCCAGCCGCGGGCAGGGGAGGTCCAACCCCAAGAGCTGTGCGGCAGGTGGCGGGGCACCCCTCGGGGCCACCTTGGGGTCTGGCTCCCACTGAATAGCAGAGTGACTGAACTCATTCCCATTTTAAAGAAGATTTTATGTATTTTATTTCTATTAACACAGCCCCATTTCCCAGAGTTCAAGTAGTTTGTTTAGAATTCTAAAGATTTGATTCCCGGTATCAAAAAAAAAGAAAGAAAGAAAAAGAAAAATAGAATTCTAAAGAAAAACTATGTTTTGGGTTGTTGGTGGAGAGTGGAAATCTGTGGGACTCAGAAGTGGTCGCTGTTACCCTCTGTCGACTGAGCCCACAAGGGAAGAAAAACCTCACAAACGGACAGTTCTGTAGCAGAGGTGGAAACCGCCTTTGTCAGCCTTCAGTGTGGAATCTGCCTGCGCTCCTGATTGTTTGGGGACATCAGAACTTTTTAATTTTTTCAGTGAAGTAGGAATAATTAGAAAGTTTCCTGTTACTTGCTTTCCCTTCATATAGAAATCCTCAAACATTTTGACCTATGTCATGTATCTTTCCAGTTGGGTTTAGAAAAAGAGTACTGGGTGTGCATGCCTGTGAACCTGAAACCGCAGGCCAGATGCTTTGGCTGCTTGTTTTGGGCTGGTACAGTCCTCAGAAGTGAGGTTTTTAGCTTCTGAAGAGATGCCATGGTCTGATGGTAAGGGTCTCTGAGCACAGACTGACAGATTACAGTTTACCATTATTACGGGGACTGAATTAAAACTGGCCTCTGTTTCCCTAATATTTAAGCAACACATCTTTGAAATTTTCCACTTCATCCTACAGAATTTACTAAAAAGACTTCTAGCAGTTTAGTCATCACAATCTAACACTTTTAATATAAGAAGACTCTGAAGCCAATAGTGAAATTTATACTGTGCAATATTCATCAAAGTTGAACTGATTTCTTGTATTAAAGATCTAAGTGGCATAGACAGGGCTTAGACATTTTAATTCAGTTTTGCATTTTCACTGTTTAAAGTTTTGCTGTATCATGTTCATGCTTTTCTTTCCTTTAATTGTATTAGTGGTACAGAGAAAATAAAATTTTATAATTTCCAAGGAATGAAGATTACTATTGAGGAATGTGGATTTCAGAGACAGTTGTGTTTCTCAAAGGATCATTGTGCCTTCTGTTAGAGTTAATTGCACTTTACAAAACAAGATTATTTTAAAAATTAGGCCTAAAATGTAAGACTCTGCATTTGGTGAGACCGTTAACAGGATGTCCTGGCCAGACATCTAAAATCAGATACTGTTCTAACGCTGAGGTGAAAATGTGCTGTGACCGAGCTCTGCCGGCCGTGAACACGCGGTAAAGGTCCTCTGCTAGGTCTGACATTCACACAGAATCACCGATTGTTCTTTTGTCCATCTGAGAGAATCGTTTGCCTGTACACTGATGGGGAGGCAGCTACCGTGAAGGGGAGCCCTGCCTCCACACCATGGGCACCAGAGAGGTCATAACCTACACGCCGTTCTGAGAATGAAAACAAAGCTCTGTCAAGTAATTGTAAAATCATTTTTCCATTTAATAGGCAGATAGGAAGGTGCAGTGGCCAGTGAATGTCATTGTGACGTATTATCAAAACCAGCCTTTCTAAATTAGAAACATAGTTGGAGTAGTCATGGGGCTTTTAAAGTGTTACAGTGTGGTCTCTAGGTTAAGCTGCCAATCCCATTAATTCCCCAGGAATATTTCTGAATACAGAAAATGAAATTTGCTAATGCTGGGCTGGGGATTTAGCTCAGCAGCGTAAGTGCCTGCTTTGCAAGCACGAGGTTGATCCCCAGTACCAAAAAAAAAAAAGAAAGAAAGAAATTTGCTAATGCCCTCAACCTGCTGAGAAACAGGGACAGGCTCCCTTGCTTGATCGACAGAGAAGACACTGAATAATATGTATCCACTCAGTCAGGTATTGAATACTTACAGTGTGCTAAGTTCTAAACTGGATCCCAGAAACCAATTAAGGAAAACTTTTAACAAACGTGGTCTCTTGGGGGAGCTAGATATATAAACAAATAATTTATAACTATGTGTTAAAGGCTGGTTTTTAAAAGCTGTAGAGGTACTAAATTGATTGTTGAAACCTTCATTTTATTGTACTACAATATTTAAAAATTGTTTCTAAGAGACTGGGGATTTAGCTTAGTGGCAGAAGCGCCTACCTGGCATGCACAAGGTCATGAGTTCGATCCCCAGTGCCCAAAAAAGAATTAATAATAATAATTCTAATAAATTGACACAATTTCATTACTTACTATCTCTAAATTCACACCAGTGAACAGTTTTGTGCTGATGCTCATATTTTCATATGTAGATAACTGCTACTAACACTGGGAAAAAGTGACTCACAATCATAATGTATCTCAAAGATTATTATGTAGAACTATTCAGTAGGTAAACTTAAAAAAAAAAGTATTTGCTATGGTTAAGGTTGTATTACCTACCATGCCCAAAACAATCAACATACTGACAGAAAATAGTTTGTTGCCCAGCACTAAGCCACATTCCCAGCCCTCATACAACTACTTTCTTTAAAAGAACAAAACAAAACATTGCAAATATGCAGACCAGAACTCATGGCAGCCCTGGCCGGTAGCGTGCATCTCCACTTTGGTGAGCACACTCCCTCTGGCTACGGAGAGAGCTTTCTGGAAAGAATAACCTAGAACTGAATGCACGATTATCCACTCAGAAATACTCAGGTTGTTCTAGGCGTTTCCGGAATTTTCTTTTCCCTTCCCTCCTTGCCCTGAGAAGGCCCTCAGATGCTCTGTTTTGTGTCAGCCCAGCTCTGAGGCACATAGTTCCTCTCTGTCGTGAAGTAACAAAGCTGCTCCTCTTACTATTTATTTTTGAATTAACAGTTTTATTGCTGTATAACTGACACACAGAAAACTGCACGACTCGAAAGGGTTCAGTTTAAGTGGGGTTTGTTTGGGGTGTTTGTTTGTTTGTTTGTATTTCTTTGTTTTCCTTTCTCTCTCTCTCTGAACCGCATCCGAATTGCCCGGGCTGGTTTTGAACGTGTAGTGCTGCTTGCCTCGGGCTCTCCTGTGGCTGGGATAACAGGTGCATGCCAGTCTGCTTCTCTGATAATCTCTTTTTATTTTTAATTTAGCTGTTCTTAGGTCTGCAGTTACATAACCCCTTCTCTCTGCTAAATGTGTCTCGTGTCTGTCCAGCCGTGTGCTATGGCGCTGGACATGAGCAGTGCTGCCCTTGCAGGCTGCGAACCTGCTCTGCGCTCTCCTTGCCTTGTGGCTCAGGCATGAGGCCACCACGCTGTCACTAGAGCAGCCATTTAGTTCATATCAGGTAGTAAGTAAAAGGAACGGTAAGAAAACTAAGCTAACAAATCAGTAAAATGCAATGATCCGGACAGGAAGACTGCTGCATAAGGCTCCTACTACATGGCCGACACTGCTCTAAATCATTTTACGTGTATTTACTCATTTAGTCTTCTAAGGAATGACTGTTTCTAGGTTCATTTTGCACATGACAGAATTAAGGCAAAAGTGGTGTTATGGTTTAGATCTAAAATGTCCCCCAAAATTTTCACGTTTGGAAGGTGACTGGATCATGAGGATGCCATACTCACGAGTGGATTATTCCATGATGAGTTCATAGCGGACTTCCAGTTACAGGGTGGGGCATGGCCAGAGGTGGCGCATCCCGGAGGAGCAGCCTGGAACTGTATCTGCCTCTTCGGCCCCTCCCGTCCCTCTCTGCTCCCTGTGACCATGATGTGAGCAGCTTTTCTCCGCCAGACACTTCCTGCCTCAGAGCTAGCCAGCTCGGACTGGATCCTCCACAGTTCACGAGCCAAAATAAACTTGTCCTTTAAGTTGTACCTGTCAGGTGTTACATCTCAGCAACAAAGGAAGTGGCTAAGATAACTGTATAACTTGCCCAGAGCTCACAACTAGTAAAAATTGCAGTCGAGAGTGTAACCTAAGGAGACAGATTGAGTAGCTTGCTCTCTTTCATCATCCCTGTAATAACAAATTTGAAGGGTAGCTACTGTTTTCCTGATATCAGGTGGGGAAATAAAAGCTTTAAAAGGTTAAGGAAACAATGTTTAAAGGAAATTAAGAAAGCAATTACATTTACCATAGCACCCAGAAGAATACTCAGGCATAGCTCCTGAGTTATTCCTGAATACTCCTCTGACTGAGGAGGTGAGAGGTTTAGACACTGAACTATATAACACATTGCTAATGATGAAGAAGGCATTAGGTAAGCAGAAGGATAATCCACGTTCATGGATAGGAAACTTGATGTTGTTAGGATGGCAAAACTTTGCAGAATGTCTACAGACTCAACACAATGCCTTTCAAATTCCAGCATCTTTCAAAAAAATAAAGACAGTCTCCAGAGTCATGTGGAATCTCAGGAAACACCTGCTAGGCAAACATGGTGGCACATGCCTGTAATCCCAGTTGTTGGGAGGCTGAAGCAAGAGGCTTGAGCATATTTGAGGCCAGCCTGGGCTGCACAGTGAGCTCAAGGCCAGCCTGGAACTACATGAGACTCTGTCTCAAGATCAAAAAAAAAAAAAAAAAGATACACTGTCAGGAAGGACGGCTGCGAATTCCCAAGAGAGAAACCCTCACAGTGTGGAGACCGGTTTTGTGAGGATTTTAGGGTATGGGGAAAGGACCCATGCTGCTGTCGTCATTATCTAAAGACTGCCTTTTCCTGGATTGTGTAGCACCTTTCAGAGCTTCCTGGACAGCTGTACTTCCGACAGAGCCACTCTCCTCTGGCCGCAGAAGGTGCTTAGCTTTGAACAAGATGACAAGGTGGTCTGTGCAGATCTTTTAGAGACGGTGATCCAGACTGGGAGGAATGAGTGGACCTGGACTCAGGTCTGTTGCTGTCATTCACTGACCTGGGCAGCACATCTTTAACCGCCACTCCTGTGTTACAGGCTTTCACCCTTTTTGTTACCAGTGGGTAGCTCCCCCAGTACCCACACACAGAAGGCTAGAGAGTTGGACCTGGCCTGCTGCCTGCACTGTAAAAAGTAACCAGAAATAGACCAAAGAACTAAACTCAAGAGCTGAGACTGTAAACTCTTAAAACAAGGGGGAAATCTTCAAACCATTGGGTTGGACAGTGGGTTCGTGGCTATGACCAGAAGCATAGGCAGCAAAAGAAAAATTAGATAAACTGGACTTTGTCAAAATTTAACGTCTTGTCACATCTGAGAAAGTGAACAAACAGCCAGTACATGGTATCTGCCAATCATATATATATGATGAGGAATTGATATCCAAAAAAACATGCTCATGTATGTCTTACAATTTACCTGAAACAATCCAGTGCCAAAATATTTCAATAAACAGTTGTCTAAAGAAGATATGCAAATGATTGGTAAGCTCATGAAGATACACTTGCCTTCATTAGTCATTTGCAAAATGCATATCCTAACCACAGTGAAATAATACTTCATTTCTAGTGGGATGAATAATATCTCTATTAAGTGGTATTAAAATAAATGCCTCTTGTAGGTGGCAATAATAACAATTCTAGAAAGAACACTGAGCATTGGGAAGGATGTGGAGGGAGTGGAAGTCTTGCTGTGTTGCTGATGGTCATCCCCTGTGGAGGAGTCTGGCGAATCTTCAGACATTAAACATGGAACCACAGTACAGTCCACAAGTTTTGTTCCTGCCCTGTATAAAAAGAACTGAGCAATGCCTCACTTAGATATGTGCGTGTTCATATTCATAGCAGCCCCGAGGTGGAAGCAACCAAAGTGTCCGTCAGCAAATGAGCGGAGAAGCACAGGGTAGGGGCACATAGGGTGGGATACAGTCATCAGAAGGTGAAATTCTCATGTGCTGGACCACAGCACAGACAGACCTAGGTGACAGTATGCTAAGTGCAATAAGCCAGCCATGGGGAAGTACTGCATGATTCCACTTAGATGAAGTACTGAAGTAGTGGGGTCCATAGAGGCAGGAAGTGGGGTGGTTGTGGGGTGGGGCGGATGTTGTTTGATGTGCAGCGTATGCTAGAGATGCGGGGACGTCATGGTGCTGGTGATGGCTAGGACACCAGTCTGAGTGGAGTTAATGAAACTGAATTGTGCTTTTGCAAATGGGTAAAATAACTATCATGTATATATGTTGCCATAAAAGCAGCTTTCAAAGAAAGGAGGCTGAGGAGCAGTCCCGTGTCACACATTTCTAAGCCAAGACCGGACTTCAGCCCAGGCTTAGGGTGGGTGTAGGTGGCCGGTGGCTCTGCAGGTACTGGGGCGTCTTCTCTGAGGGAAGAGTACTGACAACAGGACAGCCCATGTTCGTTACCTAAACAGCCTGTTCCATCTGTCCTAGGCCCTAAATTTTTAAAATCTAAATATATCAGTTGCTTTTAGTAGTTAAGAGTTGGCTACTCAGGAAATATACCACCATTTAGAAGCAAGTGGTTTTGTGCGGTATTAAAGGATAACTTTTAATGATAAAGCTATTACTAACATACAATTAGAACCACCTGTCAAAGACGTTAATAATTTATCAGGTAATGACAGAAGCAGTAAGACCTTACATCTGGTCCAGTGGAGAAACCAAAGGCCAGACGTATTTGTAGGTAGTCAGCAGTGCTGAAATTAGTTTGTTAAGAGATGCACAGCCTGCTCCTTAGGAAAGGAGAAACAGATCCAAACCCGCATGGAGCAAAACTCTTTTTTATTGCTATGGCCAAGGAACATTTGTCTTGCTAAGGATTGCCTACCACTCACAGATCGCAAAGGTCGAGGACAGGCAGTGAGGCGTGGGCATCAGACAGGCCTACCAGACGAGCTCTGTCTTCACCTCCAGGCCTTTACACTGACAGCAGTCTTAGAGGGATGTCTGACTGTAACACCAGTCATGTTGGTTATTTTAAATAACTCTTATATTCCCTGTCTTTGTTTCCACCTTTAAGACAGGGTCTCTGTTGCTCAGGCTGGGCTTGGATTCCTGGGTTTAAGGAATCCTCCTGCCTCAGCTTCTTGAGTAGCTGGGATTACAGGTGCCTGCCATGGCACTTGGCTCAGATAATCTACACTCAAAATGTGCCACCAGTGGACCTTGCCTTGTCAAGGAATCCAGAGCCACGCACAGCTTTTCTGCTGGACTGCAAATTGGGGCAGAGGTGTTCCTGACTGGGAGTCAGGAGTCCGGATGCCACCTGTGGGCACCATGGATTGAGGCTGTTTGTTCTCCCTAGGGCTTTTCCTTGGGCGCGAAGCAGAAACTGGGTCGAACCAACATTTAGCGAGTGAGGATGGAGCAGAACAGTTTTAATGGGCAAGCAGTTCTCTTATGTGTGGCTTGCAACCTTAATTTACTGTGTAAAGATGGTTACATTATTTCTCCTGCTTTGTTTGTTGGAGACAAATAGTGCTTAAGTATGTCAAAGCAGGTCTTTGAGTCCCTGCCCTGCTTTGAGAATTTTAGACATTGTAGTTCTGTCTTATGCTTCTTCTACTCGTGGTTCTCCCTGAATCCTCTAAGCCTCAGAACCCAGCATAGGCATCCTCAAGATGCTGTCTCCTAGGGCACCGAACTGTCACCACTGAAGCAGCCACCCACAGTGGCCTCCGCCTCCCTGCACCCCTCCCTCCCCTGCACTCCTGCCCCAGCAGGTGGCAAGAACCTGCTTTCTTTCATAGTCTAGAAGAAAGAGTTCCTGCTGTGTGTGTGTGTGTGTGTGTGTGTGTGTGTGTGTGTCCCGCCACCAGCAACTATAGCTTATGCACTCTTGGGACTGAGCTTAAAAGTTGAGCATGTGCTTCAGGCTGCAAGGGACAGGTTGGGGGAAGGCAGCCCTGACTTCCTGTCTCCTAGGAGACCTGAGGCTCCCCCTCAGGCTGGGGGCTGCTATAGGCTCGAGGTTTTCTCTGTTCCTGTCCTTCCGCTCACCGTTATGTGGTTGGATCATCTGCAGTCTGAGTCAAAGGACGGGGACTGTCCCTAACAGGGCTGCTGGAATTTCCTGAGGTTCTGTGCCCCACAGACCCCTGCTTACCTCCCTTTCCCCTCGCTTCCTGCGGTGGTTCAGCGGCTCTGGGGAAATCCTTTTCTTGTGGCAAAGGGAAACCCATGCCTGGCAAGCAGGAGTCTTCCGGTGGCTGCTGCTTTGGGAGACTGGTCCTTTCTCATGGGGAATCCACGCTGCAGCAAGGCCACTCCAGCTCCATGCATGCTCAGCCCTGGGCAGGGGGTGGCCACAGCCCGCCAGCCCTGCCCCCAGGGTCTGTCCCGGCCTCCCTCGGGCAGGTTCCCAAGCTCACCTCCAACCAGCTGTGCAGGGTGGGTTCGGTGGTACCGAGGACAGCAGACCCACGCAGATGCTAGCTCCCACCTTCAGACCAGTTTGTTTGGGTGGAGGTAACAATCTAATTTAACATTTCATTTTTCCATGCACTTTCTGTCTGCTACTTAGTAATACTTTATTAAATGATATTGATTACTTTTAAAAATATGCTTCTGAATGATTTGTAGAGAAAATTTAATAGGTAGTGTTTATATTAAATAAATAGTACTGTCTAGCATAGGACCAGGTCCTGAGTCTTGGTATCTCTCGTCTTTTTCTTACACACATGTAATTTATAACGTTGGTGCAGTTGCATGGTTGTGCTCAGGGTCTGTCTGTGCCTGGCCACACCCGTCTTACGTGCGGAGAGCACTTTGTTTTCCTGTGATGAAGGGAAATAGAGCAGGAGTACAGGCATAAGGTCTGTATAGTATTCCTCCTAAGGGAGCTGGTGGAATAATTCAGTATTCCTCGTTACTCAGTTCTCCCAGTGCCTCCCTGAGGCTGCTGTAACTATTCCAGTTGTACTGATTAGAAAGCCAGATACAAAGCAGTAAAGTAACTTTGTTCAAGACCCACCAGGAAGCCAGAGGCAGGATGAGAGACTGGTTAGCTCTCGGGTAGGCTGACCCTCTGGCAGAAGGAATAATAGCTGGTGACATTTTGGGCTCTGTCGCTTCGCCTGCACGTATGTGCATATATGTGTATATGCATTTGACAGAGAATTGTGCTGTGTGGAATCTACGCCCTGTGCTGTGCCTAGTTTAACCTTGGATCATAGGACACCTGGAAACCAGTTTCAGTGACTGCGAACTAGACACAGGAGGTGTGTGTGCCCTGTCCCTGTGCTGATTGTGCAGGGTCTATGTGAGTGACTCCACACCTGAGCGCGTCTGTTCTTGCTTGTGCCTCTAAGGCCAGATTGTAACAAAATCAAATCAGAGTCTCAGATGATAAATGTTAGGGACACTCCTACTGTATTGCCAAATTGCTTTACTGAAGGACTGAGACACTTTATATTTCCATAAGCCACACTGTTTGAGAAGACATTTATATTTCCTTTTTTCTTAAATTGTATCAGTAGTAGGCATTGAACTCAAGACCTTCACACTGAACTATGTCTTTAGTCCTGTCTGTTTTCAGACAGGATCTTGCTCAGTCACTGCACTGCCAGGCTAAACTGAAACTTGAGGTACTCCTGTTTCAGCCTCTCAAAGGGTTAGGATCACAGCCAGCCTTGTGCCACCAAGCTTGATTGATTGATTGATTGATTGATTGATTGATTGATATATAATTTTTTTGAGACAGGCTCTAGCTGTGTAATCCAGACTAGCATTCAACTCAGTCTGGCCTCAAACTCTCGGTGATGCTCCTGCCTCAGCCTTCTAGTGCTGGCACTACAGGTGGGCACCCCATGCCCCGCTTCTCTGTCTTCTCAACACTGTCCTTTGTCACCCCTTGCGCTCCTTTTATTAGTCACCCTGTTTTGCTAACTAGGAGACCTGTCCTCCTTTCAGACTGCGATTCCTCTGCAGCTTGTGGAGTAATGGCCTTTACAGATGCGTGTTAGCCCAGTGCTAAGAAGCACTGCTTTTGCCCAAGAGAAGAGCATATAAATGGGGACAGTTCCGGAGGACAGGCTTGCAGAGCAGGCCCAGGTGTCCTTTTCCCCCTGCCCGAAAGAGCACACAGTGCTGGGACACGGATCCCGGGGGCGAGTGCGCAGTGCAGTTGCCCAGGGAGGGCGCATGGGCTCAGAGCTGCGCTGGTTGGAGTTGGGTTCCGTGGAGACTCAGTGTCCCCTACCCTGCAGGGCTCCACCAGGCGGCTCTAGCTCCCAGTTACTGGCTGGTATCCTTTTCTCGGCTACAGCTTTGGGTCCCCAGGCTTGTGTTTCAATGACAGAATATCCAGAAGTGCAGATTGGTTCTGAGTTTATTGAATTTCTTAAAATGCAACTGCTGGGGCCAAATTGCCATCTTTGGTATTATGAGGTCTCCTTGTATCAGAGGCAGCTTCCCACCCTGCCCTGCGGTCTCCAAACCCAGACTCAGGACTTCCTGGGAGAGGGGTTGGATGTCCTGAAGCACTGGCTCTGTAACTGTGGATTGGCTCGCACTGCCCGCGCTGCTGCCCCTGTGATGGTGAGACATGGGCTGGCAGCAGTGACCAGATCTCAGAGCTGCGCAGCCCACAGCCGCCTGGCACACGGCTGCAGCAGCATGGCAGCCTGAGACAGGAGCGCTTTCTTGCAGTGTGTTAATTTTAATTAGTAGTGACACTGCCGTCTCTTCTCGCTGGGTTCTCCAGGGACTAAACTGATCACTGGAGTCTTTTCCCTCCTGGATCTTCAATACTGCTTGAGATACACTGCAAAGAGCCATAGGAAGAAAATACCTCATTTCCACAAGTTACAGAGCAACCGGTAGCTGATAGGTTCCAGGAAGTGAGGAGGTGCAGTTGAAAGGGTGAAGGAGGACTTAGAATACGGTTGAGTCAGACCCAAAAGACCAAGTAACATTACAGGTAGGCTGAGGAGAACACGCGTGACGCAGGCCTCAGCACCTCCGTAACGTACGCCAGCCCACTCTTCAGCCTGCTTCCCTGGTTCTCACAGGCAGCCCGCAGAGACAGAGCCAGAAGTCCATGCCCCACACAGCATAATTCTTCTTTCAAGCAGCCGTTGAGCAGCAGAAGTGTGAATGGCTGTGTTTCATGACTGCTCACTTCTCTCAGGTCTTGAGGAGGAGCCCAGGAAAGCTGGGGAGAGCAAACCCGGAATCCTGCACCCCCAGCACCCTCCCGCCTCATGTCTATGTCTCCAGCAGCGTTGGCATCTAAAACCAGAGTTTGCCACTGTTAAATATACTCAGGAATCACTTTTGGAAGGAAAGGACTTAGTGAAGTCAGATTCTTTTAACTTCGTGAGATAAAAGAATGGATGAGAGAAAAAGAAAGAAAGGATAGAAGAGTCAGCAAAACCCAAATGAATTATGTAGGTCTGGTGCTGTGGTAGATAGCTGTGTAATTAGCATGCAGTCATACTCTCAGAAGGGAGTGTGTAAAGAAGGTAGCAAAGGAAAGATTTCAAAGCCCTTCATGAGACGGGACAGAAAGGACCGCCATCGGATGGACAGAGCCCAAAATTTTCCACATTTAGAGCCGCTTCTTTCTGGGTTCTGACCACATGTTTTGTACTGTTCTTCTCTCAAGCTGGGAAGGGTAGAGAAGGGGGTCTGTGGGGTGCTGGGGTGCTGCTTCCTGTGTCTAGGTCCAAACCACAAGGAGCAAAACGGGAGGCAGTGACAGTGCCGTCACATGGGAAGACACAGCCGCCTCCATGGCGTCACACTGCCTCACCCCAGGCTCCACGCGGGCAGGGTGGTCAGCTCGCCTGTGCCTACAGCTTGCACCAGGTGATCAGCTGCAGTTCCCTCTTGGTGCTGGTGGATATGGTGCCGGAAGGACAGGGAGGTTGCTGTGACCTGGGGATAGGCCCTCCGGGGGGTGGGAAGAGGATAAACAAGTGCTCATGAGGGAGCCGTGTCTGTCCGTTGCCCCTCCGCTCTTCTGTATTAACCACCCACAAATCTTCTAGAACTTCTGACGAAGGTTTGTTCTTTCTTAGGCTGCAGAGAGCACATCTTAGAAGATACCAAACCCGAGTCCATCAGTGATGCTACCGACTTGGCTCTGCCACCTGAGATGCCAATCGTGATTGACTCCCACGCTTTGAAAGACATCCTGGGACCCCCGATGTATGAGATGGAGGTGATCACTGTCACTTCTCTGTTGGTGCTCTCTGGTGTTTCCTGGTGGCTGCCATATAGCTAGAGGGAAATAGACTGGCTGTGTGCAGGGGCTGTTTTCTCCTAAGGTTGGAAACTTGCCTTTTGTGTGATACTACGGGGCTCAGAGACCCTGGCTGTGTCTCCTTATGGAAACCCACCGTCTTCCTAAGCTGACATGCAGCACCTGGAGGTGTTTGTTCCTGTTCTGGCTTTGGGGGGAGGTGGGCCAGGTGTGACCACACTGTCCAGGCTGGTCTCAGCCTCCTGAGTGGCTGGGATTCCAGGCCTGTGCCACTGACTGGCCTCCGGCTTCGCTTCAGAACAGTGTCGCCAGCCAGGAGGCTGAGGCGGGCTCATAAGTTGGAGCCCAGCCCGGGCAATTGAGTGGTTTAGCAAGATTCTGCCTCAAAAGAAAATGTCTGAGGGTGTAGCTAAGTGCAGAGGCCCTGGATTTAATTCCCAAATCCCCCCCCACACACACACACATACACACGAAAAGGATTTGTTCCTGCTCTGTGGTGGTTGGGAAGAGGTGGGGAATCACTCCAGCACGAAGCATCTGAAAATGTGGGGACAGCCCTGCTTGGGATCTGAGAGCTGTCCCAGGGCACCCAGAAGCCCCTCCCTGTCCACAGTCCCTTCGGCTTCAGCCTCCTGTGTGTGCTCATGAGCCTGGGGGCTGAGCGGAGGCCCGGATGGAAACGAGTGTTAGAGCTTGGCCGGTGGGGCATCCGGAAACATTCCACAGTGTGCACAGGTGAGCGCTCACAGCTCAGTAACCAGGAAAGTTTTGCATTATGCTACAGCATTGAGCTGCACTGTCATCTCTTGTCAGTTAAGGTAAAAAGATGTGTGGAAAATTAATCTGATAAACTACACATCAGATAATATCTCCATCTAACATTCGAAAGCATTACCAGTGGTTTGTGCAGCTATAGGGAGAAGAAACCCTAGAGCCTCCAAACTCACCTTGCTTATCTGTTTAAACTCTGAGTGGATCGTGAAAGCTGATGAGTCTTTCTATGGCACTCCCAAGTTGCAAGAATTTTTTAAAATAACTTACTTACTCCTGAGAGTAAATCTGAACCTTAGCAACAAAATCAAAAAAAGTACAACTTTGGTTGTTTGGATTCTTATAGTACCATAGATTTGTATCTTGAAGTGTTGAAAGTACTTGAACAAAAGTGTGACTGAACAGGGACCAGGACCTACCTTCTTGTCCTGAGAGAATCTCGATTCCCTGAGTTAGGACGCATACAGGGTCTGACCCCTCTTTCTCTAGGCCTTTCAGAAAATGTGTGTTCCATCCATTCTTTGCAAATCTAAACTAGAGCCACAAAGAAAAACGAGGCTGGAGAGCTGCTTCTGTGGCGGAACCCTCTTCTCCCGGCATTTGCTGCTGACGTGAGATCCGGATGCATCAGCAGCATTCCTGGAGCTTTGGCTGAGACAGAACCAGAAGAACAGAAACAGGAACTTTTATAAACACTGCCTAACCGCTCTCTTCAGTGTCGCTGGAGAAGAGAAGCCGATTTTATTTCCCTTGCGGCAGTCACGGCTGTTACATGTGACTTGTCCCAGTGCAAACTGGAAGAGACTTAATGACGGGTTCACCATTTAGAAACAAAATCTTAGAGCCCAGGTCTGGTGCCTCAGTGTGTGGAAACTTTTGTTCATCCTGTTCACCCTGCAGACTGGGGTTTCTGTCTCTGCCTATAGTATTCTAATGACCACCAACCCCAAATGACTGACCTGCACTGCACCTTAACTTCTAAATCTATAAAATTAAGATTTTTGGAACAATTTTTTATTACCCAAGTGAGGTATTGTCTCAGTGCCTAGGAGTCTTCCATTTTATACACAAGGGAAAAATCCTAGACTAAATAAATTATGCAAATCCACATAAATTACAACCAATAGGATTAGTACTCAGACTCAGACAAGGAGGCTCCAACTGCAGGATTCTTCCTACTCCTCCCATCACCCTGTCAGGCCAAGACTGTTCTTGCTCTTTCTTTTTTGGGGTGGGGCAGGAATCGAATTCATGGCCTGGCACTGGCCAGGCAGGTGCTGTGCTGCTGAGCTGCATCCCCACCCCTGCTCTCTTCTTGCCACAAGACAGTGACAGTGGCATATGGCGAGTTGTTGGTGTTGTTTAACTAGGGCTGTACCTGGGATCTTCATTTACAATACACCCATTTTTGTTTCTTTCCTTTTTGTTGCTACCAGGACTCGAACCCGGATCCTGGTGCACACTGGGTATTCAGCCTTTCTATTTTGAGACCTCAGTGCTGAGGCTGACCTGGAGCCTGCATCTTCCTGCCTCACCCTGGAGGTAGCTGGAGGTGCATCTTGCAGCACCGCAGCCAGCTGCAGTGTATTCACAGAGCACCCGATTGTTTGTGTGATCCTAATTTGTACCCACGTTTAATAACTCGTTATTGTTAGGCTGCCCTTCATTGTTCTTTACTTTCCTTGAAGACAGAGCTGCAGAAATGTATCCACACCAGAAACCGTTACTCCCCTAGTGAACCCTTGGAACTGGCCCCTTCAGTAAGGAGCCACATGCTATAGGATACTCCCGGCAGGTTGGAAAGTAGGTTCAGGAACGGTCTAGATTTCAAATTTAGGGACAGTACAATAGGCCCCTTTCAAAGACTGTGAGGTTTCCTACAGAAACAAGATCACTGAAACCTACTTCAAAAAATAATTGAATAAAAGGCCTCCCCATGTCTTAAAATCAATCAATCAATCAATAAATAAATAACAGAAGAGCAGAGCAGCCTGTGTGTCCCATCCTAGCCGATGAAGCTCAGGGCACCACCAGCCTGGTCTCGGAGGGGCCTGCTGACTGTGGGCATGGGCCACATGCCCCTGCCCCCTGTGCCCTGTGCTTTCTCCGGTGGGGAGCTGTAGCACAGCTTCCCCACTGCTGGAGGGCACACAGAGAGGAGGTCAGCAGAGAAAATCAGGCCGAGGGGTCTTAGGTTAGGTTCCCCAAAGTGACGAGGCAGTCACTGGCTGGAGACAGGACTCTGCTGTTTGGGGATTGCAGGTTCCACCCTGGTTACAGAGTCCTCACATGGGTTAGAACTTCAGTGCTGGTGTATGACTGTGGTGGATGAACACCCTTATCCTGAGGTCACTGCCCTCAGAAAGTGATACAGGAAAGGGACAGACCTGCAGAATCTGAAGGCACCTGGAAGAATGCAAGGGCGGATTGCGAGATCCTAGCCATGTGGCTCTTTCCCAAGCCAGCGAAGTCAGCTGCTCACAGTGGGCAGTGAGGAAAGGGAGAAGAAGTGGGCGAAGCAGCATGCGGGCAAGCACGGAAGCGCCACCGAACGCCCCCAAGAATCACGGCAGGAGATTGCTCTTCTACCCCAGTACGGGCTCCCCACTACAGGCTCCCCGGGAAGACCGCCTGCTGCTGCACACCCAGCTGGGCCCGGCCGCCTGCCCATGGGTTCACAGCTGTGCCAGGAGGGCCCTGCCGGAAGGCTGCGAGAGCAGCTGTGTCTTAGCAGCAGGAGAGCCGGCCGAGCGTGGATGCCACCCTCAGGATGCTTCGGCAGCGTAGATTCCAGCGCTTCCTCTGCAGGGGCAGAGTCTGCCCTCTCTGGCCTTTCTCAGCACTCCCAAAACACATCCACAACTAGAAGAAGATACTCACTGAACTCTGGACTTCGTTCGATCTCAGTACAGAGACTTCACAGGGGTTGTCAGGCAGATAGCTACCTTGGTAACAACCCTGGCAGGGAAAAGAAAAGTGCTGTGCGAGCTCTGAAAGAAAGCAGGTGTATGACTGTGGTCAGCAGACGATGCAGACATCATCACGGCAGAGCAGCCCTGCGCACGGTGCTGCACCTTGGCAGCTTGGGCGTCACGTGTAGCCTGTCACCCTCTGTGTCCCTGGGAAGAAGGCGTCGTTCCTCAGAGCCTGCCAGCCTTCCATTCTGATGCCTCCTGGCCCTGCTCTGCCCACTGGACTCCCGCTCAGAAATATTTAAGACTCCAGACAGGCATGGTGGCACATGCCTGTGATCCCAGCACTCAGGACACTGAGGCAGGAGGATCGCCACGAGTTTGAGGCCAACCTGGGCTGCATAGTGAGACCCTGCCTCCAAAGGAAGGAAAAAAAGCCCCTTCTCTCACACCCACACTTCATCCCAGAGGCCCCACTCGTCAGGAGGAAAGGGGCACACGCCTCTTCCCAGTCCCCCTCACGCCGACAGCATGCAGCACAAAGAACACCGGTACTTAGGTGGCCCATGCTGTGGTCCATTCTAGTCTCTTTTTTGTAAGTACCATAAATCTGGTTGATATTACACGTCTTAGTTTAGAATCGCTTTACATTCCTAGACAAAGTGATGATACTGGTAAATATCAACCGTAAAACATAGAGCCCCAAATATTAGCATATTCTTGTGTAAAAGCAGCCAACGAGAAGGTCAAGAGCAGTAGCAACTCCAGGCCGCAGGCCTGCTGCACCAGGCCTCAGCTCTCCTAAATAACCTCGAAAGTGCTTCATCCAGGCCAGGCGCGGGGGGAAAGATGCCGGGTTCCCAAATGGGGCCAAAGCCTCGGGCGACACCGTGGCCAGGCCCACTCTGCCTGTCTAGTTCCCTGGGAGCGTTTTCAGGATGGCTTTAGGGTACACTGAGAGCCCCGTTCTGGTCTTGATTGGGTTTTCTTTGAACAGTTGGAGTGCTGCCTCCGTGTGCATACTACCTTACTGCTGGTGCTAGTGGTACCCTGAGATGGCCACCTTCCATCGGGGGGACAGTGTGCTGAGTGGGCTCAAGCCTGGTCTGTAGCCGGCGACTCCGCAGCCATTCGTGGGCCGCAGGCTGAGGGACCACCAGCCAGTAGATACTGTTCTGGCACGATGACCGGGAGTTGTGTGTCGGGGAAGGTGGTGACCTGAGCTCGTCCTGTGGAAAGGGTTAGCATCTGTGCTCCGTCCGCTCTGGGGGAGACATACGGGTGTGGGTGCTGGTCGTGCAGTGTTGCTGGGAGGACACACCCTTGGAGATTGTGACTCTGGCTAAGTTGTGTACTTCCTAGAAATTTCCTGCCAGCCCTTTACAGATGCGCTGGGTTTGGTGGTAACTTTGTTACGGCTGTGTCTCCATGTCCCCCAAAGCCTCATGTGGTCAAAGGTGGGGCTTTTCAGAAGTAGCTGAATCTAGAGCGTGTGAGGCTGGGATCAAGGGTGTGTAATTATAAATTAGTCTACCGGTTGGTTTGGCATAGTTCTGGGTAAGACTAAGGGTGCCCCACCCAGAGTGAACGCTGCCCGCCCGAGGGCTGGCACACAAGGGACAGATGGAGGGCCTGCTCGACACTTGCTAGCTGCCTTCTGCCTGCCCTGCTTTGCCATGAACTGTTTCTCTTCTGCAACGCCCCTCTGCCATGCCGCCGGCCAGCTGTGGACAAAACCTCTACAGACTACGAGTCAGGTAAACCTTCCCTCCCATAGGTAACACTGGTGCCAGGTACTTTGTCTCAGCTATGAGAAGAGTAAGACGCTTCCATTCTCCTGCCTGTGTCTGGTGATGTTGGGTCACCCGTGTTGCTGTTAACAGGAGCACACTTCCTGTCAAGGCCTGGTGATCCTGAGCCCAACGCCTGGGTTGGCCTGTGTCACCTGCCAGTGCCCTTCCTGGCCGCCTCCCGCACACACGGAGAGTTGGAGGCTGCCTGCTCCCTGGAGGCGGCTGGGAAGTGAGGATCTCACCTCTGCCCCTGCGGGTGTCCTGTTCATACTGTTTGACAAACAGGTTTTGAGGATTCAGCTGTAAGGAAGAGATTATTCTTGGTACAGCTAACAAAGCTGCACCAAGTGGCTTTTTGTGTTATACTGAACCTGATTTAGTGTGCTGAAGATATTTCTTTAAGATCAGTTCCCTTGGCCCTGGAAAGAGCCCTGGCAGAGTCCTGCTTGCACTAGATGTTGTTCAGGAATAGCAAACTGATTTACACTAGAGCAAGACCAACACCGTGGGCTGCTTTGTGAACAGTTGTGTCTGTGTTTTCCTTCAGTAGTAATGATCCTTCCTTTGGTCTTTTGTATCTTTGTCCTTGAGTAAATTTAGGACGGGGCAAGTGCCTGCGAGGGCCTCCGTGGCACTGACCTGTCCTGGGGTAGTAACCATAATCAGAGCCAGCACACGATCTCAGAGTGAATTGTAAAACCACAATTGTTGCCATCTAAGCCCGATGAAGAGGCACAGAGGTCAGCAGCGGTGCTCTGAACAGAAAGCCTGGCCGGCCTCTGCTGTTCTGTGCACTGGGGTCGGGTTAGTCCTGGCACGGGGCCGGCTGCATGGGGAGGGACTCGGAGGCTCGGAGGATGCAGCACACGTGAGCTTGGTTGTCCTTGTTATTTGGGGTTTTTGTAACTTGGCTGCTTTCTGCTATCCAGGTCAGTCACGCGGGCTCATAGCCACAGGGGAGGAATCTAGGCCATGGCCCAGGAATAGTTTACAGTTTCTCTGCAGCAGTGACAGAGAAGCTGAGGTGGGTGTTTGAGAAGCCAAGGTGAGGGGTTTGGGATTCTCTGGAGCTAATGGTGCTCCCATGTGTGGTGAGAAGGGGCTGGCTGCTTGCTGGAGTGAGTTCCTGATTATCTGCGATGCATTCGGGTTCCGGGCTATGTATCAATATGCGGCCTAGTAAAGATAAATAAATGCAGCCACTAGGTTCCTTGAAAGTTAGGGCACTTGTAACTAGACCTGGCTCTGAGGAATCAGTTTACATGTTTTCATGTAAAATTGCTTCTGATAAGTGTCAGAGGCGAAGTTTAGGTATTTCTTCAGGCACAAGGCAGGCGATGGAGAGTTCCATCTTGGGGCTCCTGTGGAAAAGCACCTCACGGGAGCGCGCCATGACTCCAGCCAGCTTGCAGCTACTCGGCCCCGCCCCCCTGAACCTGCCCCTCCTCTTGCATGCAGGTCTCTGAGCGCCTCAGCCAGCCAGGAGTGGCCATCGGCTTGGCGTGGACTCCGCTGGGTGGGAAGATCATGTTCGTGGAGGCAAGTCGGATGGACGGCGACGGTCAGCTCACCCTGACCGGCCAGCTGGGGGACATCATGAAAGAGTCAGCTCACCTCGCCATCAGCTGGCTGCGCAGCAATGCCAAGCGACTCCACCTGACCAACGGTGCGGCTTCGGCAGGCAGGGCCGACAGAACTGGGCTTGGTCCCGGGCGGCTCTGTCCTGTGGTGTGTGGTGCGGGTCACGGTCACGCCCTCTGCACAGCAGAGACCTTTGCCCCCCCAGCCCCCAGGGGGCCCCACACCCAGCTTAGTGTGTGAACTGGAGATAACAGTAGAAGTTCACATTTGTGAGCCTAGAACAAACCTGTTCTTCCAGGCCCGCACTCACTGTACCACCCATTAATGTTCCCAACAACTCATTTACCCAAAACATGTGTTTTTGTCTCTGATTTTTTTTTTAGAAGAAAAAAGAAATAGGCTTAATTTTTCTACATTAAATTTGTTTTTCCTTTTTAAAGCTTTTGGAAGTTTTGATCTCCTTGACAACACAGACATCCATCTGCATTTCCCAGCTGGAGCCGTCACAAAGGACGGGCCATCTGCGGGCGTCACCATAGTGACCTGCCTCGCCTCGCTGTTCAGTGGGCGGCTGGTGCGCTCCGACGTGGCCATGACTGGGGAGATCACGCTGCGGGGCCTCGTTCTCCCGGTGAGTGTGGCAGGGCTTCGGGTTTGGCTTCAAATCCTAGACTTACACTCCTGTCTTTAAATTTATAGTAGGAGTGGTTTGCCCTGTAAAAACCTGGGTTTTAAACATATGTCACATTTTTATACCTTATTCTTAAACCTTTTGACCAAATAAAAGGAAACCAGACAATTTTCCTCATGGCTTCTCATCTAAAAAAACTTGGCTACAGGAAAAAATACTAGTGCAGTTACCAGAAATACCAGGACTTGACATGAAAACTTGCAGTCTGCTTTACCAGAGGTGTCTACAGTAGGGCAGTGTTTTCTCAGCTTTAAGCCCAGTTCTTTCCTTTCAATGTTCCTTTGAACTGCTGTCCTGCTGCGGAAGTCTCAGCACACTGCAGCGGGGTTCACAGGAGTCAGCCAGTGCAGCACGCAGTCTGCGCTGAGGATCAGCAGTACCTGGGTGTTAAACTTTGCAAGAGCTGTGTGTATGTGGGTTGTGGGGTGCAGGCCACACCCAAAGATACCTCTAAAAACTGGTAAAATGCTCAGAACTTAACAGACGGATAGTATTCTGGGTTGTAAGTGATGGTTGCCAGTACCATTCTACAACAGAAGGCTGGCAGCATCATAGTGAAAGGAGCAGGGAAAGGAGTGTCCTTTGCTCTGTGAAAGTGCTTATGTTATAAAGTAGTGAAAGATCATAGAATCGCCAATTATAATCACTAAATGTATGCTCTCAGTGCCTAGTTTTTAAAATTCAGCCATAAAGTCAAATATTTATTCTGATATGTTTGTAGATCTGTGTTAAGAATCGATTCACCTCTTTTCTGTATTTCATGTTACAGTAGAAGTTCTTGTTAGCTGTGCTACCAGAAGGGACTGAGGGGTGCTCTGTTGGCCATAAACTCCACTCCTGGCTTGCTCTAGGCGCAGCAAGGAATACCAGGGAGTCAGTTCCAATACAGCAGCACCTCAGCTCATGAACTCTCTATGCGCAAACAGTTCAGCTGTGGGACAGAAGCCCTCAGCAGAAGTTTGCTCCATTCACAGACTGCATGGGCGATGGAGAGAACCTCCAGTCTCCCTCGCGTAAGCGCAACTGTCCGACCCAGAACCTGGAGCGTGTTACTTTCATGAGCCAAAGTTCCCTGTATGCAGAAGCACACAGGGTCATCAGCTGACGGCCACTGGTTTCTGGGAAGGAAGGAGACTCGAAGGCAGAACTCAGGAGACTTGCTGCAGGTCTCACAGAGCAGGTGGCTCTCTTGCTCCGTCTTCTCCATAGGACAGAGAGTGGCCCGTGGGGAGGCGTCCCAGCCCTGCAGAGGCCAGCGCAGCAGCAGCCACTAGCGGTGGCAGTTTGTGGTTTAGTTTGTTTTGCAGCAGTGAGAAGTGAATTCAGGCTCTTCACGCTGAGCGATGATGGCCTTAACCCCTTTCCTGGTTTTTACTTTGAGGCAGAGCCTCTCTAAGTCACTTCAGTTGCACAGGCTGGGCTCTAAGTTGCGAACTTCCTCCCTCAGCCTCCCAGAGTGCTGGCGTCATAGGCCCGTGCTACCATGCCTGATGGGCTTCAGTTTTAAATCACTACTACGCATATGAAAGAAAGCCGTGGTGTTTAAAAGAAAAACCTGGTAAGGCTGAAGAAAACAGTTGAAAAACAAACACAAAGCTTTGGATTTAAAAGTGTGGTAGAATTGGTTAAAGTACTCATAAAAATCTTAACAGTAGCCGGGCGTGGTGGCTCACACCTGTAATCCCAGCACTGGGAGGCTGAGGCAGGATGATCATTGTGAGTTCGAGACCAGCCTGGGCTACAAAGTGAGCCCAAGGCCAGGCTGGACTGCATAGTGAGACCCTGACTCAAAAAGAAAAAAAAAAAAAAACAGATCCAGCATCTGAGAGGACAGGAAAATGGAATAAATTAAGTTGTCAAAGAAACAATGGAAGTTTCCTAGAATTGAAGATATTTTTGGATTAAAAGAATTTACATGAATCAGGCTTTTCAGATCCCCAAGTATCTTAGTTACCTCCTCATTGCTGGGACAAAATACCTAACATCCTCAAATTAAAGGAGGGTTGGTTTATTTCAGCCTGCGGTTTGTAGGTTTCCGTCCCTAGAAGCTGGGCGGCCTGGCCTAGTGGCTGATGACCCTATGTGCTTCTCCCCCTCGCCTGGCCATCAGCTGATGACCCTGTGCGCTTCTCCTCTGGGGTGCGCAGAGGAGAAACTCCGGTGAGCGGACCGGAAGCTGAGGGCTCGGGCCTCGTTTCCCTTCTGCTCCATCCCCGCTGTCAGCCTATTGGCTGGTGCCTTACACTGGGGCGGGGCTTCTCTCCCGGAAGTCCACCACCTCCTGAGCTCCGTTAGGCGTTAGACGAGCGCAGTGCAGTGCGAGTGCGTGAGTCTTTGAGGGGCCCAGATGGAGTGAAGTGCTGGGACCCGGGGGCGTGGCGTCCCCGACCCCTGGAGGGAGAGCGAGGTCCAATGCAGGTTTGCACTAGAGACTGCGCTATGAAGCCAGTTGGAAACAGGGTGCGCTCCAGGCCCAAGGGGGAGCCGCATGGCACACCCAGAGGAGGAGGAGGTGCTGAGGGGTCGCCCAAGGGCGATTCCTGGGGGGGGGGGGGTGCGTCACCCCAGCTGCAGCGGGGCAGGGCTGCAGGCTCCGGCTTGCTGGGCTGAGACCTGCATTTGTTCTTGGGCACCCCAACAGCGGTAATTTCTCTCCAAGTTTCTATGGCTCGAACCTTCAGGAACTGCTCACCTTCCTCTGGTTGTAGGGGCTCCCCTTTACCCCCAGGCGGGCACCCAGGTCACAGTCACCGGAAACCAGACCGAGGCTGGAGGACGCTCCCCAGGGCCGCCTGCAGGCACTGTCCAGTAACCCAGACAGGCGCGAGGTCCCCATTTTCTGAGGTCCTCTTCAATCTCGTTTTCAGAGTACTGTGATTTTTAACATATAGATCTTTTGCATCCTTTGTTAGATTGATTCCTAAATATTTTGTTTTTTGAATGGTATTGTAAAGGGTGTTGGTTCCCTAGTTTCTGTCTCTGTGAGTTTGTGTACAGGAATGCTGTTGATCTTTGAGTGTTGACTTTGTATCCAGCTACACTGCTGAATTTGGTTATCAAATCTGTAAGTCTTGGTGGAGCTTTTGGGCTCTTCTATATAGAGTATCTTGTCATCTGCAGTCATTATTTCTCTATGGTGAAAACTTTCTGAATTCTCTCTGGGAATAGTATTTATGGTCAAAATAATGTAAGTTTTTCCAACCTAAAGGCAAAATTGCTGTGATTAAAGAAAATGTGTTAACCTAGACAGAAATCGTCAACAGAAGAGGTGCCTATGCTTATCAAAAATTGGAGTTTTCTCCTCCCCTATTAGAAGTTAGCCACTTTACAAGTTCTCGGGGTGCTGCGTAGTAAGCGCCGCTGAATGGTTCCCGGCGCTCCACACTGAGGGCTGTGCCAACCTCTGCGCCTTCTCTCTCCCTCCAGGTGGGTGGAATCAAAGACAAAGTGCTGGCCGCGCATAGGGCAGGGCTGAAGCAGGTCATCATCCCTCAGAGGAACGAGAAGGACCTGGAAGAGATCCCCAGTAACGTGCGGCAGGACCTCAGCTTCATCACAGTGAGCTGCCTGGACGAGGTTCTTAATGCAGCTTTCGACGGCGGCTTCGCGGCCAAGGCCCAGCCCGGCCTTGTGAACAGCAAGCTGTAGGCCTCAGCCTGTGGGATTTGCAGGCACAGACGAGATGGACTTTATCCCACCCACCGCTAGAAGCCACAAGTCCCTGACCCATCACACAATCACCACAGAAAGGAACTTCGCTCAGGCAGTGTCTGGCATTTATTACATTTAGATGTTTGAGAGTTCATTTAACAAATTGATGTGAAGAGAGTTCTTGTCCTCAGTGGAATCATTAGTGCCCTTGGGGTTCTCCGCATTGTCCGGGGCACAGAAGCTTCTGGAGCACCTGCGGGCGCAGGGCTGTGCTGCCTCAGGGGCTGCAGGTCCAGACCAGGCCCGGGAGGAAGCAGGATGCGCTCCCTGGGCCGCGGGTAATTCCACCCAGCGCAGCCAGCCTCCGGAGCTGTCTGCCGGGACTTTACTGGCCCTTAGAAGGGGAAGTTGGCCAACAGGGAATGGAGCCGCTGCCCTGGGGGGAGTAAAGCGCAGGAGGGACCCTCCGTGTGAGGAGCCCAGTCCCGGGAGGGAGGCAGCCCCTTCCAGCCTGCCCGCCTGCTGTCCCCAAGGCGCCTCCTACTCCTGTGCTCTGAATTTCTGCATCTGTTTCCTAACTGGGGAAGTCAGTACCACAGTCAGTTGTTGTCATGAAGATTGAGCCAGGATACACTGTAAAATAACACTAAGCAACTAGTCATTACCCAGCCAAGAGTGGGTCCCAAGTCAGAATCTGCAGGGCAACGTGCAGGGCAGAGGGAGGCGATGGGGGGTCAGGCCTGCTAGGAAAGTGCAGAACGGGCTCACAGAGCACGTCCAGGCAGAGGACTGCTTCAGACAGTGGAAGGAGCCGCATCAGAACTTTTGAACCGTTCCCTTGCCTCCTCCCAGCTATTACCTTCTTACCATTTCTGTTCAGCCACCTAGAGGGAGTGAAGGACAGAGACCAGGACTGTGACCTGCCCTAGGCAGCCAGAGGGGGCTAATCTACACCCCGGTGACCCTGCCCTGCTCTACACAATGGAGTGGTCACATGTTGTTTTTGTCTTTTGAGACAGGGTCTTGCCATGTAGTACAGGCTGGCCTTAAACTCACCGCATAGCCCAAGATGGCCTCAAACCAAGGGCTCCCCAGAGCTGAGATTACAGGCCTTTTTCTCTGGTCCTGACCGTGCCACTTTCACTTGTCTCTAAGCAGCACCAGGGCCTCCCCCGTTCCATTGCTGTGAGCGCCTCACCTTTTGCAAGGACCATCCTGCAGCTCTTTCTTGCTGTGCCTGGCGGCAGCCCGACCTTCACCCAACAGCACTGCTTTCGGTCTGTCAGGAAGGAGGTGTTTGACTTCGAGCTCTTGATTTTTCACCTAACTGCGCAAAGCGCACAGAAACAGTCCGCTCCTCCGTGTGTCAGTGCACGTCCCAGGGCATCAGTGACATTCACGCTGCTGCCACTGCCACTCCTGATCCACCCCAAGTCTCAGTCCCCTCTGTCCCCACAAGGAGAAGGACTTCCCGCTCCCTTGCCCCCAGGCTCTGGCCACTGTCCCTTGCCCCCAGGCCTGCCTCTGTGGATGTCAGCGGGAATCCTCCCCGGGTCATTTTTTTTGTAACACTGCAGAGCACATGCGGGCCCCCTGGGGAGTATGCAAACAGGAGGTTGTTGAGTGACTCACACTGTGGGCTGAATGTCCCCTCATTCCTGTGCTGATGGCATCACCAGTGTGGGACTGTGAAGAGCGGTACAGGAACATGAGTGTGGGAGGTGATGGGCGTTCTAATTAGTGTGATTTAAACATGATATAATACACACCCGTATCAGAACATCTTATCCCATATCGGTACAACTAATAGAGACACAGCTTTTACTTTATTTGTTTATTTTTGGTACCAGGGATCAAACTCATGACCTCACACTTGCCAGGCAGACGTTATGCCACTGAGCTAAATCCCCAGCCCTAGCTGGATCAGTGCCTTTCCCCAGGGAACCTGCCCTCTCCACCCGTGCCTTCCTGCATTATTAAGGCCCTCACATATAGCGGTGACCTTGGCCTTCCGGATCTGGGAGAAATAAATTGACCAGTCTCAAGTGTTTTGTTACAGCAGCACAAATGACTGAGACAATGGCCCTCTGCCTCCCTTTGTGAGCACTGCTTTCCCTCCTGGCACCAGTGCCCCGGCTTCCCACACTTGCCTGCGGTGGGAGGGTCATCCCCATATGGGTGTGACACAGTACTCCATGCACATTTCCCTGATGACAAATGAGGTTCCCGTTTTTCTAGCGTTGTTTTTCAAACGTTACCGTAAGACCTCCTCTCACGCTAGATTTTCTACTGGAAACGCGGTTAACACCAGCAATTTTAACTGTACCGAGTGCTGCTGCGCTGGTCACACCGAGAGCTGTGAAGGGCTCGCCCTCCTAGCCTGGCGGCAAGGCCCTGGCACCCACCCGGGAAGCCACGAGCTTAGGCATGGGGTTAGAAGCTCTTCAAGCACCGACGTTCTGCAAAGCTCGAAATGCCTCGGCTGTCACATCCGTGTTGTCCAGTTGGGGCACTCGAAGCTTCACTTGACGCTGCCCACAGTGATTCCCGCAAACCTCTCATCAGAGACAGAAACCCTAAGGCACTTGGTACCCTCCGTAAAGCCCAGGACCCACCCCGCCGGCTGAAATGGTTGCTGCTAAAGTATTTAGCATCAGTTTGTAAATCTGTCGCCACAGGTGACTGAGATGTTCTTAAAGCCAACTGGGAGTGCGACAGCTGAATGTGTCAACCTGAATAAGAAACACCCAACTAAACCGGCTAAGCATAGTTCTGGGTGTGAAGACCCACCCCACAGAGGACTCACCAGATTGCTACAAAAGGGAGGCAGGGCTGCTTCTGTTTCCTGGAGGAGCTCCTGCCTCCACTTTCACCTTAGATGCCTGACTGCCGGCACGGACCCTTCAACCTTCGGCTCCTGACAGGACTTGCACAGGACGCTACACAGAGCTCAGGCCTTCAACTGAATTCTCCAGACCCCCCCGGTGTGCAGGCGGCCCTTGCGTGTCCTCCACGCCCAGCTGTGAGCAGCCATGGTAACCCACCTATAAAATCTTACATCTTTGTGTATCTTGGATACCTGTTTCTCCAGTAAACACTGATGCAGAACTCGGCAGCAGAGAAGTGGGTTATTGCTGTGACTATACTTGACCATGCAATTCTGAAGCCTTTGGGACTAGTTTGTGAGAAGTGTTAGGACGGGTTTGGGGATGCCAGCTGAAGCAGCAGCCTTGCAATGCCTGAGGCTGTACTGGATGGGAGATTCTGGTCAGAGCTCAGATTAGAACACTGCTAGAAATTCTGCTGGTTAAACCGGGCATGGTGGCTCATTAAATCCCAGCACTCAGGAGGCTGAGGCAGGAGGATTGTTGCAAATTCGAGACCAGCCTGGGCTACAAAGTGAGCCCAAGGCCAACATGAACCGCATAGTGAGACCCTGTCTCTAACACACACACACACACAGAAGTTCTGAGAACGACCAGGCTTGAGAGGTTTCTGCTGGGAAGGACTCCATTGATTATTGGAATCCAGTTACGGCTTAGCAGAAAGTTTGTCTGCATTTTGCTCATGTCCAGAGACTTTGCCTGAGAGTGAGGTTAAGGACATGGACTAATCAATCTGGAAGAAGAAACTTTGAGACAGCCAAATGTCAAGACTGTGGCATGGCTACTGGTGGTGGCTTTTAGGCACATTTATGTTGGGAATCAGGAGCAAAAAGCCCAGCAGAATGATTTAAAGTGTTGAGTTTGGTCAGAAGGGAAGCTCTAATAAAGCTGTGGACTTCAAAGACAGCGCAGCAATCTTGACTGCTGAGAAGGAACAAGAGACTCGAAAAGATGTCCTGATGGCAACAAGCAGCAGGGCTCCACCCTTCTCAGCTCAAACGGAAAAGTGAGACTGTTTTGAGCTGCTGCAGAGCACCACCTTCAGAATGGTGGAGCTTTGGGATTCAGTTCAGGGTGCTCAGCGGCCAAGGCACTGGGCCCTCAGCCCAGGGAGGGCCAAGTCTGCTGCCTGCTCCAGCTGGCAGCAGACCTTGGTATCATCCATGTGGTGCTGCTTTTAGGTGCATGCAGAATGCAAGAGCCATCAGCTCGGGAAGGCTTCCACTCAACTTCAGAAAGCCTGGGAAGCCAGCAGTGCACCCCTGAAATTGCAGTGTGGGAAGCTGTGTGAAGCTGAAGGTGCAGTAGAGACCCAGAAGTTTGGAGAAGCCAGGAACATGGATCATCTGTGGAAAACTGGAAGGAGGGAGCAGAGCAGGCCCAAGAGCAAGCTGTGAGAGCTACAACCACCGGGAGTACCGTAGGGGCAGAGCCACCTAAGCCCTTTGGAGCTCACATCTTGCCACAGATCACATTGGAGGCTACATGGAACAGGATTTAATGTTTGTCCTGCTGGTTTCTGGACTTGCTTTGGTCCCATTCCTTTGTCCCCTGGTTTGTACCTTTTGGAATGGAAATGTCTTATCTTATGCCACTGTATGTTGGAAATGTTTTCAATTGTAAAGGGACTCACAGAGAAGAGCTTTGCCTTAAATCTCACCACTAAGACAAAATGAACCTTTCAGCAGTGCTGAAACTGTCGGGACTTTGGCAACTCTTAGAGAGGGACTAACTGCCTTTGGAGGGCCCAGGGCAGAATGTTAGAGCTTTTGTCTAGAGGTTCCCCCAAAAGCCTTTTGTCTAGAGGCCCCCCAAAAGCAGTCATAGGCAGGGCTTTCCAGAGGTGGCTGGAACTAGAGTGTGCGGTGCTGGGACTGAGAGTATGAATACTAAATCTGTCCACTGGCAGGTCTGGCACCTGCCCTAAGCCAGGCAGCCTAGATAAGAGCACAAAAGGGGCAGAAAGAAGCTGCTGTTGTCCCCTTGCTGGCTGGCTTCTTCGCTTGCTTGCTTGCTTTTGCTGTCTCCTGCTTGCCATGGATACTTTTTCCTCTGCCATGCCACCCTGCCTTGGAGCAGCCAAGTATGGATTGAAACCTCTACAAACTTTGAGCCAAATAAACTCGTCCCGCTTTCACTTTGAGTGTCAGGTATTTTGTCTTAGCCTTAGAAAAGTAAGGCAGAGTTTACAATGTGCGCTGATACGCCCCATAAATACTGTCCTTCCCTTTTCTTTTCCTGACATCAGGCAGGTTTTGCCTCCTGGGCTGGGGGTGTAGCTTGGTGGCAGAACGTATGCTTAGCATTCCTGAGACCCCAGGAGCCCCCAGCACCAAAATGTGCACACTTCCCACACCACAGTTCTCCTAGGAGTGGGGACACAAGTGGGGTCCTTTCCAGTGCCATCTCCAAGGACACATGATGACTGCACGGGAGACACAGGACTCTGACTCCCATGTGGAAAGTGTTCTAGGTCCAGTGATAGACCCTCCATAGCACAGTCAGTCCATGTTGTCGGACTGCCTCTGAAGGTACGAGCTACTGAAATGAATCAGTATAGTCAAAGTCTTTGATTAGGAGCCACAAAAAGTGTCTTTTATCAGGCATGTAATGCACACCTGGGAGGCTGAGGCAGAAGGATCACAAGTCTGAACTAGCCTGGGCCATTTACCAACCTAGTGAGACCCTGTCTCAAAGGGAAAGCCAAGAAGGGGGCAGAGGATACAGCTCTGTGCAGAGGATACAGCTCTGTGCAGAGGCCTCAATCCAATCCCCAGTACAGGAAGTCCCGACTTTCACAGGTGTCCTGTAACACTCACTTTGTCAGTTTACGAATGAATCGAACTGATGAATAATTCTGGAACAGAACGCACTCATAAGAACTCACTGCACTACCAAAAAAAAAAAAATTAATTTTGCCAATTCCCTTCCCAAATCCAAAGCTTATCTTAACTGCGATTATCAGATGTAAACATGAAGTAGTTCTGTTTTGTTTTAATGAAGTAACATGTCCAAGCTCACATTACTTTAGCCAAAAAGATCTGCACTTGAGCTCTTCCAGGAAAACTTGGGCAGTTTAAAGAGGCTTCAGGACTGCAGTCTCCACGCCATTTGGTTCATGGTCCAGCACCAATGCCAGTTTTCTGTTTTGTTTTACTAACACTTACTGAATCCCACAGTGCAAACTATTTTTTTAAAAAAGCCAGCAGCAACAAAACAAAAACAAAATATTAAAACAATCAGGGTAAATGCAATAGCCAAGGCCAGTCACTGGCTGTTGAAATGTTCTAAGACAGTCGTATTAAAAAGGTTTTAGAAAAAGCTTTATTAGTAATAAAAGCTCACTTATTTGGACACTCTACCGTTTATATTTAATGAGTTAAAAAGCATCATCCAACATGTTTAATAGTACTAAATAATTAATTCAACTCTGGTCAAAACATTTCTAGGAAATGGGAAATGAAAACCCTTAGGACCAATTCTTTCGTCTTTGCCTAGAAGCACAAACCAGTCAAAGTGCAACTTCACAAAATCAAGGATTGTTTCACATCACTGCATTAACTCTACAGTAATATTCAGACTATCCTGAGAAAATCACACCCATATAAAATCTGCTTTACCAAAGAAATTGCTTAAAGCTGCATATGGGCAGAAAGAGTAGGGTTCAGAGGGCCCAGGGCTGCAGCGCCAGGTGGGCAGTGCAGCCTGGACAGCGGGGAGCCCCCGGCAGGGCTGGAGGTCTCGGCCCTGCAGGAGGGGCGCAGGCGAAGAGGCACCCCGGCGTGGGGCCCACAGCCCACCACGCTGGCCACCCAAACTTGGCTGATGCTTTGGAGACAGTTGTTGGGATGTCCTATTTGGGTAAACGCGTACTTCTTGGGTAGGTAGATAACCCAGCTGGCTTAGGATCAGAAGCAGAAAGTCCTCAGGGAAGCCTGGGGTTTGAGCAGCAGCAGTGCAGTGTCCACTCAAGGCTTCCACACCATTTGGCCCAGCCGGGGGTTGGGGGTGTAGGTGGACTAGTGCTGCATGCCCACCTACGCCCCAAGCACTTTCACCCACTTTACCACCGCAGCCGGCTGAGCCAGCCGTGTTTCTGACCCAGTGTCTCAATTTGGATTACTAAGTCGAGCACGCAAATCTGAAATGAAACTCCACTATCACATCACTGCAGAGGGCCCTGAGCTCCCGGGATGGGGACATCAACAGTCATGCGGGGGCATGTCAGCCAGCTTCCCCACAGGACCTGAAAGGTATCAAAGTCAGGAACAGGAAGCAATGTAAGAACAAAAGTTTGACCTCATTAATCAGATCTCAAATGGACCAAGAGGTGTGGCTACAGATACCACCCCTTAGGCCTAGAATCTGGAAAAGCCCTCCATGGCCAAACACACAGGATTTACTTGAATTTGTTCAAATTTGCAAAAAATCTGAAGTTCAAATGAGACAACCTCCTCCATATTTCCACTGAAAGAGTCCACTAAAAAACAATAATTCTTGACTTTAAAAAATAACCACAATGGGTGCATTGACCTCCACCTGGAATCCCAGCACCTGGGCAGCTGAGACAGGAGAATTCAAAGTTCAAATCCAGCCTGGGCAGTTTAGTGCCTTAGCGAATCCCTATCTCAAAATAAAAAAGGGACAGGCATGTAGCACACTGTAAAGGCTCACTGCAAAGATACTGAAGGGGTAAAAACTGTTACTGAATTCGAAGAATATAATCAGAAAACAGAAATGTTCACAGGTTATTTAAGGAGCTATAAAAAAGACCAAGTAAGTATCCAAAAAGAGGAATATAGCTAAAATTCTAGTAAATCCTCAAGTCACAAGAAATGGTGTTTCCCCAAGAATATAAGAAATGAAAGCTCAGATTACATTGCATGGTGAGAGGGTTAATAACCATGTGACACCAATATGCTTCAGAATAAGTATGTATAAGCACATGTACATAAAAGAATACTAAGCATCTGCACAGATGGTAGTTACAGATTTGTGTGCACCCTTCTGTGATTTCAAAATCTAGGCAGTGTCTTTTACCAGAAAACTACCACGCCTGGTGGCACTCACCTGTAACCCTAGCACTCTGGGAGGCTGAGGCAGGAGGACTGCAAATCCAAGTGCAGCTTGAAGAACATAGCAAGACTTTGGCTCAAATTTTAAAATGTAAAATGTCTAAGGCTATAGCTCAGTGCAAAGGCCCAAGGTTCAATTCTCAGTACTAACAAATGATACACTTCCCCAAATATACTCAATATATTAGATCATATAAAGGCTGCTTTGCTAAACACATGCTAACAAAACCTGGATATAAACCTGTGGTTGAACCATATTTATGGCTATACAGGCACGTTTTAACCAATTCCAAAAATACTTCCTAGAGAAGGAATTAAGTAATCTTTCCTTCAAATGTTTCAACAGAAATGCCAGCCATGGTGATACACACCTGTAATCCCAGCACTCAGGAAGCTGAGGCAGGAGGTTGGCCTTGACTTTAGGCTAGTCTGGGAAACGGTGAGTCCAAGGGCGGCCTGCACTACATAGTGAAACCCTATCTCATAAAACAGTGAGAAACACAGAAGTAAACTCTGTTGTCCAGAACGGCCCAGATTTTCCCTTTCTACATCTGTGCGACCTGTGAAAGGCACACACACTATTATCTTCGGCCATTCAGATGCCAATTTCAAACTCTTGCCCTGTACCTGAAGGGGATTCACAACCGTTAGCAGCATGGCACTAAAGGTACAGTAACAGCACCTGAAAAGTTCTGGGGTGCCTGTCACGTGAAAAGCACAGTTCTGAGTTCACCTGCACCTCGTCGATGCCAATTTGAGGCGATTCTTACACAATGGGAACTGAGCCCGCAACGCTGGCAGGAGTGTGCGGACGCCGAGGGGGCGGAGGCCCGGCGCAGGCAGACTCGGGCCTCCTCAGGCCACAAACAACTGGCTCTTAGCACTTTTAGGCAGAGCCATGCTCAGCACCCGGCCCATCTCCCCAGAAGCCAAGGGAGTGAGGCGGGGCATCCAGAGCCACCCCCTAGCCCTGCCTGCTGCCCACACTGCTTCCCGGAGAAGGATGCCCTTCATCCAACTCACACCTAAAGCAGACACATTAAAATTTTTTAATTTGCCAGATAATCTTTTAATGAGAATTATAAAAGACCAAAAACATTTTTTTGCAAACTGCCTTTTTAAACAAATGATTTTTTAAATTACAAATACTGTGAATGATGATGCTTTCTTTTGCAAAACCAATAAATACAAGAACAAATTTTGAACATGTGATTTGTCCAAGGTATCTGAAAAAAGAAAGAGAGCCTGGTTTTTCAGTTTTTAGGTAATTCAGAATTTATTCCCTAAGCTTTCAGAGAGTAAGCTGAAGGTGCCACACAAATGGAGAGTGAGAGAGACAGAGAGCATCTCGGCGCTGCTTTAAGTAGCTTTCGATAGTTCTGAGGGTTCCTTTCAGGGACTCATGGCCTAACGTAAAAGCTTCCTAGTGAACTGATTAATGAGAGCAAGAATGCACTGGGCACACGGAACTTTACCATAAGCAATTATGCATATCAAAAGACACTAACTTTAAAAAGGTACAAAAAAAGTGAGGAAAACCCTGAATTACAGAAAAGAAAGTAATTTATTTAATGAAAAACTAGAATTAATAAAAATTAGCAAATACACTCACACACGGGGGTAAAAAAAAAACAGAACCACAGCAGCACTATGTCGACTGGCGAAGGGGAGAGCGGTGGCCAGGGCCACCGATGGCTTCAGTTACAGGAGAAACAGACGCGCGCCGGACACAAAACAAAACAAAGTGAAACAAAAACCGGGATTCGCCAACATTACAAACAATCTACAACAAACACAAAATTCAGAATTATCTTACAATGCTTCCTTTCTTAATACAAAAGATGCCCACCCTGGGTGAGGGTGTGTGTGTGTGTATATATACACATATACACATATATATACACACACACACATACATATATACTTTTCAGTGGTTTACTGTTGACTTATTTTTAAATATATTAGTGTTACTACATGCAACTGTTTCCTGTATTTAAAGCCTTCCATTTATTTACCTTCCTGTGTCCAGCTCCCACCTACCAAGAGTTTGAGACTGGCAGGTGGACAGGTGCCCACTCTCTGTGAAACTGAGGACAACAGTTTCAAACACTGGCCCAGAAATGCTTGACAGCCATTTCAGCACATGGAAATAGTTACATTGATGCCTAAATTGCCATTTTCTGCAAAAAGCTGTGCAATGCTGGTATCAAAGACCAGGCAGTCACTGTTCATAATGGCTGTTGCAATTCCCTCGTGAATAGACCGAGGCGTGGCTTCCCAAGTCAATCGCCGCCTATGACCATTTAGCTCAAGTCGGTAAGCAAAATTTTCAGCCTGCTTGCGTGTTCCTATCAGCTGTACAATTGCGAAGAACTGCTGGTGACCATCGTACTTCTCCTGCTTCTCCAAGACCAACATGAAGTGGAAGCCAAAACAGGACTGCATCATCACCCAGTCCACGGCGCCAGGAAGGTTAATGTCTGTTGCGAGGAAGACGATGTCCTCCCCCTGCAGGGTGGTGATGGACTTGTGCTGGTGCATCAGGTGGGGCATGACAGCATCCAGGGAGCCTTGCCACTTGCAGGAAGCACCAGGGCAGGGGCAGGAGTAAGGTCTGAACTCACACAGCTCCTCGTGGTCTGCTTTCTCTGTGTGGGGCAGGGTTATTTCACATCCAGAGGAGGCGTATTTACAAGGGAAAAGTACTGAATTGGCCACCTTCTCCATAGCCAAGTTGCGAATGGATCCCAAGGGGCCCCTGCAAGTCGGACAACATGTGAGCTTGGGACGACAGTTGCTACAGACAAGATGGCCACTCTGACACTGGAGAATAGGTGGCAGCACATAGTCAAAGCAGACGGGACACTCGAACAGACTGGCCAGGTCATTGTTGGATGCAGTCGTGCCAGTCAGGGCAGGCACCCGCTGGGACGGTGGGCACTTGGAGGTACCAGTGGGCAGTGCAGTGGCAGTCTGACGGCTCATTTCTGGAATAAAAAGGTTTACAAAGTTAGAGGCAGAAGAAATATAATTACAGCTGTAAACATCACAAACAAAAATGTAAATCACACTAAAAATGCATTTTGTGGTTAGGTGCTGTACATTGGGTAAGCCTGCTTTTCAAACTGTCCCAAATCATATTTAAAATCTGCTCCTTAAAAGTGCTATGAATCACCTCTGGATACACTACACAGTAAGAAATGCTGAAATGGACAGTGTACCAACTCTAAACACAATCAGATCTGTGTGGACTGAATGCTGCTCTCCCTGAGTCTCTAACTCCATCGGCTTCTTTCCAGTTCTCGGTCAGCTGCTGACTGCTTCAGGGAGTTACAGGTACTGCACAGCTCACAGGCCAGGGCCACCACACCCTGACTGAGGAACTTCTTGCTGGTGAGGAGTATCTCCTCTAGATCTTATTCTGGGAAACAAGGAGCCACAGGGGAAGGACCCACTACCACATTCCATGATCTGTCTTTAATAAATCTTCCAAGACATTATCAGCAGTGTTGATTTTGCTCTCTGATCAGTGCGCACCTCGCCAGTTAGAGAAGACAGGGCAGCAATAGAGGGCCACCCTTAAAATTGTTAATCTAGTGTTTAGAGAGAGAACCTCACTCCGCTCTACTTCCATTCCATGATATAAGTCAGATAATACACAAGGGGAGAGGGGTCAGAGGCAGGACAAAACCACCACAGATGCTCACCAACACTGGGAACAGGCACCCCCTGCAGTGACGGCTCCCCTGCAGCCTGGGGCTCCTAGGGCTCCCAAGGCTGCTGAACCAACTGTCAGCTACATAAACAGCATCACTTATCAGACACATGTCTTTTGGAAGAAATGATTCAGCAGTACCTGGTGAGGATGAAACACACAGAAACTACACCAGCAACTCTCCCTCAGAAATTAGCAGGTCACAAAGATCAATATGGCTGCTGACGTCCTCAGAGGGCACTCCAGGAAAGAACACTAGGTTCCACTGCTATAAAAGGAAGCCTCAAGCTTAATGTTTCCTCTCAATTACAATCACTACTGTTGTAAAGACTTTAATGTTTAAGGAACAATGAGACTGAAGCACAATCTGGGTTCCAGACTACTCAAGCGGCTACCAGCCGAAATTGTAAATGAGGGGCTAAGGCCACAAACTGATTTCTTTGTGACTCCAAGGGACAGAGAAGTGTAACGGTTATGTAGCCTGCGTGCGGCTGTGGAGATCAAACCCACACACATCCCTAGAAGCATAACCAGATTCACCCTACGGTGGCTCCCACAGGCTTAGGAACAGGAATCGGCTGGCACTATCTCAAGTCCTGTGTAACCGGGGGAGTCCTGAGACACAGGGGCTATGAAGAGGCGCTCCTGTGATTCTGTCTCCCTCCCAGTAAATTCTCTGTGCATAGGACTATTCATCCATTGTGTCACCTGTAGACAATGGGTTTATCAGTGTTGCCAAATCACTCTGCTGTAAAATCTATGCCTATTTCAGGACAGTCTAGCACAATAACTGGAAATTGTTCCATGAACAGGAAACAGTCTAAGTCTCTAATGGCTTTCAAAATACTGAACCAAACAGCTCTCACATCAAAGAGCAGTAAGCTCAATCTATATTTAACATAAAATAGAGCAAAAAAACCCCACAGTCATCCAATTTCTTGGCCTCGCAAAATAGACCTATCATTTATCAACAGTTCTGGTCTGCACTGTGTCTTTAGCTTTACTACTTCCACGCAGAGCACACGCTGTAATTCCTACTTGGAAGTGTGAGCAAGGGCTGCCGCATCTCTTGTGAACCAAAGCCTTACAGGATATCAACTGGTAAAACCTTCTGGAGTTGAGCTCCAAAGGTGCAACCCAGCTCCGTGCTGAACCGGAAAAGGATTTCCAACTGCACAGCAGGCCTGCAGGAGGAACTTACAGCACAGCCCTGCGGAAGTTACGGCTTAGGAGAGGGTCTGATTTAGAAACCTCACTGCCGGCTCAGCTGTTCCCCAGCCGACGCCAGGCTCTGCTGCTGCTCTCCCATGCGTCTCCTCGGCCCGCTCTCCAGCCAGTACCTTCGCCCTTCCTCGCCCTAATCGTTGGTAGACACGCGAGCAAGACTCCCCTCCAGGCGCGCAGAGCGGAGGGCCGAGTGGGTGTCCCCGGCAGGGGCCGTGGGCCGGCGCATGGCGTCCCTGCGGCAGACAGCCCGCGCCACAGGCCCCGCGCCACCGCAGGGACAGACGCGCCCCGCGGGAGGCTTTCATCCACTGGCTCCCCGGGATCAACGTCCAGGCACAGACGCAGAGGAAAGGCCTTCGTCCCAGCTGGCGATCACAGCTCCCTGAGCGCAAATTCGCCTGCCGCTCCAAAAATGGGAGCCCCAGCGGCACTGGCCTCCGTCCGCCTAAAAAGTTGTCCTGCTCGGCGTCAACAGCCAGGCTCCTGCCAACTGCCACACAGCGCCGGCAGGGTGCCCCAGCAATCTCCAGCCGGCTCCTCTCCGACAGGACGGGCAGCGCCCTTGGGAGCGGCCCCAGCCAGGAGAACCGGCCCACTATTGGGGTCGGGCCGTGCCAGGTCGCGGGGCCCAGCCCAGGGCGGGGCCACCACGGGGCGGGCCGCACCCATCCGCAGCCCCCCTCACCCTCACCCCACCCCCACCCCGGCGCCGGCCCCCCGCCCTCGCGGACTTGGGTGGAACCACGGCCCTGCGGCTGGTCGGTTTCTCACGGCGCCCGTCCAGACGCTGCACAGCGCTCTCCCCGGCACGCACTGCACTGCACTGCACCGCACCGCCGAGCTAATCCGCGAACCCCGCGTCCCACCCCGGCGCCTTACCGCGCAGACCTCGCTCCTCCTCGCTCCTCTTCCCTGCTGGCTGGGGAGTGCAGCGAGCTTAGCTTAGCAAGCGGCCTGGGACCCAGGACTCCTACTTCAGCCTCCGCGCCGGGCAGGGCCCCCGCTCTGGGAACAGCCTTCAGCAGCCTGCTTAACGCGGAGCGGCCCAGTCCGCCGTGCTTTTAAACAAGCGTGACCCGCCGGGCGTGGTGGCTCACGCCTGTAATCCCGGCACGCAGGAGGCTGAGGCAGGAGGATCCTCCCGAGTTCAAGACCAGCCCAGGCTACAAAGTGAGCTCAAGGTCAGCCTGAACTGCATTGAGAGACCCTGTCTCAAAAAGACTAAAATAAACTAAACTAAAGCTAAACTAAACTAAACATGCGTAATCCTTGTCCCATAAAGTCCCGTGGGCCTCGGCTTGGCACCGCGAAGTGGGCCCGTTGAGCCCACCCGGTCACCGCCTCCGCTGGGCGGCTTCCCACGCGGCCCAGAGCGCAGTACGGACCAAGGCGGCCAGGGGCGGATTCGCCACTTTCATACCGATGGCAACTCTCACCACTTTCCCACCTACTAACACTCTGCGCGGTCACCTCAACCTCGTGTTACTATTAGGCTGCACAGAGCATCTGTGGAAAGGGAAACACAAATGAAAACAGACACTATCCGCCATGCAAATGTACAATTACCGCCACTTTTTTTTTTCCCCGGTACCGGGAATCGAACTCATGACCTCACGCTTGCCAGGCAGGTGCAGGTGCTGTGCCACAAAGCCACTTCCTGGCCCAACACCTGACCCGGTACATGTGAATCCAGTTTAGATTGCTCTTAGGTACACAGAGCGGCTGCTGCAAACACTGCAGGCAGAGCACTCACAAGGACAGGAGACGGCAGCTCACCCATGCACTGCCCAGCGGGCACCGGCTGGCCTCGCCGGGGTCCACATGAAGTCTTCCTGCGCAGTCAGGGAGCCTGGAGCCCGGGCAGTAACCCCGCAACGGGCGCAAACCAAGGAGCCCTGCAGACAGACAGGCTCCTCACCTGGCCGCTGTGAAACTTGATCTGCCCAGTCTCCAATGGCTTGTGTGGACTGCGATGCTGATTTTAACTCACACATGTCACCGGTGGTACAGTCATTCCAGGATAATCCTGAGTTGACGGTTCCTCGCCAACTAGTGAGAGATCTAGAACACACACTCTCAGAGGTGCTTCTGGCTTACAAAGGTGACCCAACATGTCTGCCAGAGATCAACCACCACTCAACTTTTAGCACTTTTAAATCTCCATTCCTAAACTGCAAAATATTTATTTACAATGGCTTTACAAAGAAGTGACAATTTCACGAAAAACATTTCACTAAAACAAGTCTACAAAATCCAAGATCAGTGAAACTAAAAATGGAGCAAGAATATTATCTACCCCACAGCTCCAGCCTAGTTTGGTAGGAAGTTTCCACCCATGTTCACCTAAACCAGAACATTTCAGAATCAGCCTTTAACGCTGTCTGAGGGATTTCAGAGCATTCAGCCACCGCTCTGTGACATGAGCATCCTTACAATAGAAAGAAACAAACTTCTATTTTCAACCCCATGTGACTCCATTTGTTGTCTCTTACAAATACTTACAAAACAAAACCTGAAATGGGGACGATGCTACACAGGGGAGGACAGGAAAAGGGAAAGGGAAGAAGGAAAAAGACCAAGGAATTAGGTATTTGTGACAGGATGTTGCTAATTTTTAGCTATATTTCCTTTAAAAGAGACAACAGAAAAATCACTGTGATTTTGGGACTGGGGATTCAATCTCCCGTATCCCCCTCAAAAAAGAAAATGGGGCCAGAGATATGGCTCAGTGGTACAGCACCTGCCTGGCAAGCACAAAGTCCTAAGTTTGATTCTTAGCACCAAAAAAAGAAAATAGAAAAAACTCATTGGTGTGATCTGTGAAAAGTCCAACTGAGAAAAAATAAAATTTGCATTTTCATTTACTAAAAAAGAAAAGATGTAAATATGGCTTACCCCTCTTTTACTTCCCCAAAATTAATTTTAGAAATTATTTAATATGTATCATAAAACTAAAGTTACAGGGATGGTGGTATGTTCAGTATAGAGTACAAGTCTAAAATGTACAAGCCCCTGAATTTCACTGGGGAGTGGTCTGCCAATAAAATTACAAGTATCAGATTACAAATTTGCACTCTGCATTAGGAATGAGTAAAATAAAACTTAATTCAAAACAGAGACCCTTTCTCCTCCTCCAAAAGCCTTTTATGAAAAAAAGCTTTCTACACTTGTTTGACATTGCGATGGGTATTACATAGACAGTATTTGGTTTTAATATTAAATACTGCTTCTGTTTTAAGATTTACTTGCTTCTTGCACATTGATAAAATTAAAGCAAGTCTTAAAATTTCAACAGCTTGTTGATGGGAGAAGGCAGGCGGGGAGAGGAAGTAAAAATGAATTAAGCTGTGTTCATACACTGGACCACCTATAATCATTATGTGCAGCAAACAGGTACTAATAAAAATAACTGTAAAATTTCAATGGCTTAAATGCCAAAAGTTAAAAACCAAGCGCTGTCCCTGTCACGTGAGACAAGGTGTAAAGGCACGAACCATCTGCAGTGGGCAAGAGCCTCACAGGGAGCTGCTCCTCCGGGCCAGCACCACACACACAGGAGCCGGATCCAGAAACAGACCAATCCTGTTTAGGCCCCAAAACAAACACCCTTATGTATTTTCACCTTCCACATAGCAAAATCAGAGTATTAAGAATTGTTGAGGGTCAGGGATTTAGCACAAGGTCATGAGTTTAATCCCCGGGACCAAAAAAAAAAATCTTGGGCCAGGGATTTAGTTCAGTGGCTTAAGCGTCTGCCTGGCAAGCAGAAGTTGTGAAGTTGTGAGTTCAATCCCTGGTACCAAAAAAAGAAAAAAAAAAAAAAAAGGATTGTTGAGAACTGTGTGTTTTCCCTAAAAAATTCTTTCTGAAGATAAACTAAAAACTTTGCAGCTATGGACAACGGGTCTAGTAAGACCAATGACCTGATGGGAGAAACTTGGGCCAACGCCTTGAGAGAAAGCTGCGTAGAAGGCTGCCACAGTAAAGGGAAGGGAAACGCAACCCTAACTCAAAGGGGTAACGCCAAATGTACTTTTGCTTCCAAAAAATCATTACATGTGAAGCTTCCAACCCTGTGAAAAAATTGGATACATTGAATCAAAATCTATTAGGCACTATGCAAATGACTCATGATAAACAAAACACAAAGTAGGAATGAAATGTCCGTGAGGTGCCTAAGTGGAGCCATCGCAAATGTTGATCATATACATGAGTCACGACAAGAGACCTGGTAGTATCTGGAGTCACACAGAAAAGCAGCCCGCCTACAATAAAACAAGGCCAGTCTGACATGTAGAGTTTCCATTAGCTGAAGACGGCGACAGTTCTCCAACACTGCTGTGCTCACCATCTCTGGTGAGCCTACAGCTTCTGGTCTGAAGCAGGCCTGGTGCCGGCACCTTCCCAAGCCCAGGCAGGCAGGGCTGAGGCTGCCAGCCCAGGGAGGCTCATGCAAGCAGTGAAGCTGCAGACGGGAGAAGAGTCTCAGAAGCCAGAAGAAACTAGGTGAGGAGGCCCTCAGAACCAAGGGAAGACATTAGGCTGTCACACACCCATGGCAAGAGACATTACTCTTACCTACTTTTCGGGAAACTGATTATCCCTGTCACAGAAAAGACAAGAGACAAACATGACCATGAGAGGGCTCAACAACAGAGTACTGGGGATCTCTCCTTAAGAAAACTGCTTGATAGAGAGGTCAAACCAAACAAATCATTAATCAAAATCAATTATTGGGGTAAAAGGATTAAAGCTGGAGATGTCCTTTTAAGTAAAGAGCAAAAGGATGGGCATTTTAATTACAAATTAGAACGTAAATACCATAAGCCTTGGCAAGTGTGATACTGTGACATAACAAACACTGTATTTTTTTGTCTTCAGCCCTCTTCTGGCAGACAGCCCCTAGAGTCCTCGGAATCTCCAAAGTGCCTTTTTGTATGCTAAAGAGATGACTGCACAGGGAGCTCCGGTGGACCCAGCTCTCCAGCAGGGGAAGAGGCCGAAGGTAAGGCTGCCCATGTGGCCAGCTGTGCATGTGTGATGGAGGCCCATACACCAAAAAGGGCGGCATCAGACGTTCCAGCTGCCAGATGCGTCCGTCCCCAAGGGTTGCAGGAAGGGTCTGCAGGGTGCTGTGTCTGGGAGGTAGCAGTGCTCTGCACCCTTCCACATGCCTTGCCTCTTCTGCACCCTTGGTAATATAATTTTATATAATTCAATATAATTTTAAATGAGTAGGGAAGGTATACCCCTGAGTTCCATGAGCCATCCCAGACAATTATCAAACCTATGGGGGAGTCTTGTGAACCCCAATTTATAGTTGGTCAAAACTGCAGTAAGCTGGAAATGGCAGTGAAATGAGGGCAGTCTCGCTGGAGCGAGTGAGACTAATCAAGCACCCGCCCACCCCTTGGGTGTCCGCTGGGGAGCTGCTGGTGGGAAAGCCTCCGCACGGCTGGGGCGGAATGCACCCCAGTACAGGAGGGGAAAACACAGCAAGGTACAAGTAACTATATAAATAACAACAAAAAAATCAAATGGTAAGGAGTAGTAAAAGTAATGCCAGTGCCAATCCAGGCAATATGGAGGTGACTGGTGATGCCACCAAAGCAACCTTGAAGATATGACTGAGAGAGAAGCCATGCTGAATGCAGAAGGCCAGGCAGTGGAGAAGCAAGCAGGTGATGAGCGGAAAGCCCAGAGATGTTTTTCACTTGCTCTAGTTCTTCAATGAGACTAAACACAGTGGACATGACTTGGTTCCCACACACAAGGGAGACTGGAACCACATGAGATACAGCAACATGGCCAAGTTGTTGGGAGGTGAGGCAGGGTTTCAAAGCTCAGAGGGACTGGACTGTGCTAGAAGAGCAACTTTCGCCACAGTACAGGTACAGAAGGCAGACTGCACTGGCTCAGGCTGCAGAGGATTAAGAAAGTCGGTCAGGTTCCATTTTCTCTGTAAAGAGGGCTCGTACATCCTCGAGGGGGTAGCAGCAGTAAGGACAGGAAAATACTGCAGGTTTATGGGATCTTTCAGAATATCAAGCAAGCCCTGGCAATTATTTCTTTTATAAAATGGTTGCCAATAGGACCCTGAGGGCAGAATCAGCTGTAAATCATCTCAGATCCCCAATGCCACCCACTGCTGCCTTTAAGTCAAAAGGAGAAATACCTTGCCATTAAGCTACTACATTCCCCAAACCTCAGTACACACTAGCATTTCAAAACCGGGAAAGGGCTCACCATAAGGGCAGTGGGAAGTGCCGGCTGGCGCAAACGCAAAGGGTGCAGCTGCCTGTCATCGCGGCCAGCAGGGAGTCCCACCAGCTACACTGTGTTCACACCCTACTTCTACTCTCCCAGCCACCCTCCTCACTTTTAGTACACACTGACTCTAATAACACCAACACTGAAAGCACTAGCGTCCCTGCAAAATGAGCGAAGCCCTTTCACAGGCCAACAGCTCCTGTATCCACAGGTGATACATTCTCACGTTCCACAAACCAGGAAAGCCCTGGACTGCAGAGTACCGAATCCCCCAAACAACTGCGTTTTCTTTTCAGACGTGAGTACAACCTGATCTAATTCATAAGTTAGGGTTAGTACCATAACTTAATTATCTCAGCACACAACTGTTTCTTCTTTACTCGTGAAGAACTTTCACCAGGCCTGGGTGCACATACCTATAATCCTGGCCTCTAGCAGGAGCTGGAAAATCCCAAATTCAAGCCCAGCCTGGACAACTTTGCAAGACCCTGTAGTTCAGCATAAGGCTCTGAGTTCAATCCCCAGTACCAGCAAAAAAAGTTTCATTTCATGGCTTCTGAGTTATCTGAACTGCTATAAATTATACTCTTGTACTTTGGAGTGACTGTTAAAGTTATATAAAGGTTACTAGAAGACAGGCGCTGTAATAGCTGGACAATCTACCTGATCACATGGATCTGATAACTGAGATGGCTACTAATGGGCAGGCAGGACATGTACAAAGCACACATGTGAGACAAGGATGATTCGGGACCTAAGCTACAGCAAGAAATTTTTCATTTAATATTTTTGGACCACAGTTGGCAACAGGTAACTAAAACTTCAAAAACTGAAACCACAGAGAAGACAGAACTACTATAAGTAAAATTCCCCTTTCCCACCTGCCAGTATAAAAGTTGCACCATTTTCTACTGCAATCATAATACCTCAGGAAAATTTTCAGAGTATCTGAATTCTTTCGTGGTTGCTCAGGATTACTGTTCTAGTCAGCACATTCTCTCTTAGAACTATGCAAACTATAGGGATTCTGCTATTTAGTGATACAGATGAAAAGCCTACTGCCATTTTCCTGCTTACTGTTTTTAGGTAATCTTTCCCTCTTCTGGCAGACTGCTTTTAGAACTCTATCTTTTAGGGCTGGGGATTTAGCTCAGCAGCATAAGCACCTGCAGATTAATGGTCAACTTGTAACACCCAGCTGAACTGAGTCAGCGTGGTGCTGGGTGTGCAAGGACCACCTGAGGACTGGTGCCAGCAGCATGAAGGAGACCTGGAGGGGAAGAGAGTGTGCTGTGCAGTCTCCAGAAGCCTGTCACGCTGGCTTCCTGACAGGAACTCAGCTGCTCTCGCTGTGGGAGGAGCTCGGGTCCCCTCTGTCATGGAGAATGCTGTGGTTCTCTTCTGGGGAGCATCACGCCGCCCGGCTCCAGTGCACACCCCTCAGCTGCCGACACAGATCCTTCATCCCCCTGGCGACACCTTCTAGCTCCCGCTGCTGGCCTGGGGGCCTTCCGGGCCCGGATTCTGGATCCAGACTTGCACGACACATTGTCACGGGCTCCAGGCCTCCAGCTGCACTCGTGGAGGGCACTGCCGAGGGATCCAGGCCCTCAGCTGGATTCTTTGGGTCTCTCTAGTGCTTGGACAGATTTCTTGTGCTCTTCTGAATTTGACTCTTGGGGTAAATATTATAAAATAACCCTATAAATTATGTGTCCTGTATTAAATCTATTCCCTTGCAAACCCTGACTACAATAGCATCCCTAAATCTGAAATGCTCTGAAATCTAAAAATTTTTAAGTACTAGCACAATGTTCAAAATTTTAGACTTTGGGGCTGGTTATGGTGACACATGCCTGTAATCTCAGCACTTGGGAGGCTGAGGCAAGAGATTCCCAGAGTGCAAGGCCAGTCTTGACTACATGGTAAGATCCTGTCTCAAAAAACCAAAACAAAGCAAAACAAAAAATTTAGATTTTGGAATATTTCTGATTTCTACATTTAAAATGTTTAACCAGCAAAGTCTACGCAAATATTCCAGTCTGGGAGACTTCAAAATCTGAAACACTTCTGGACTCAAGCACTTTGGATGAGGGATAATAGAACTGTATGTGTCTTCTCTAAAGACCTGCCGTCTCTTCTATCCAAAGGCTCAAGCGCTTGGCCTCAAGCTTTTCTTTGAATTATTCCTTTCTTTTTCATCTTTAATACTAAATATGACTCTCCCTGGCTCTCTCCAGTCTCTCATAGCTTTGCTCTCATAATTTAATCTTTGTTTTGCATTGTATCCTAAGAGAAATTCACTGACTTCTAAATTCATGAATCTAGTTGTACTACTAAAACTACTTTTTGATTTCCCTTTGATAACATTTTTAAAAAGTATTGAAGGCCCCAAAGATTTTCTGCTTATGTAATTTAGATGTACTGATATCAGATGTTTAAGCCAATAAACTTAAAAATTTTTAACTACCATGACATTTTATGTAACACATATAAAACCCCACTACACTTTTAAAGTGTTTATGAAAAATAACTGCTTCCCGTAATAGCAAGTGTTGATGTCTGACATCTTTGGAAACTTCTCTGAGGTATGACTTAGAAAACACAGTGGATTCTCATTAACTGCTAATAGTATCTATTCACTGCAATAGAGACATGGAGCCTTGGGAAAGGGTTCTGCACTTCCTGACCCTTGTGTAAAATTTTCACCCTCAAGGGTAAGGAAGGAAGAGGAAAAAATGATGAGAAAGGAAAAAATGGAAACAAAGCTTTTGTAAATAAAGAGGGAGAGAGGGCTTAAAGGGAGGGTGGGGGATGAGGAAAAATCAGGGTATATCGTGTACAGGTACAAATTACATATACCTAAAATGTACCAATAAACTTAATTAATGTAAAAACCATTTTTACCCGACTGACGCGCTTTAAAGTTTTGTGGTACTTTTTTTCTTTTTTTTTCTTTATCTTTGAATAAAATGGATTTGGAGAGAAACCCGCTCTTTCGAACTCCCAGAACACTTTGACCCTATCTGGAGAACAGCTGCACTAGAACGCACACAAGCTTCACGAGCCTGGGTCCTGTTTGGATCACTCATCCTGCTGTCTCCTGCACCTGGAACAACACCCAGCCCAGACCAGGAACAGACACATTTCAGGGAGGAATGAATAAATCAAACACATCAGCATGAAGGACTCCAACGAGAAGGAACACCACATACAGCATTAAAACTCATTTGCCCTGGTACCTCTCTATAAGTAAAGTATGTTGCTTGACAGAACCTTAAAAAGAATCCACAACTAATTTAAATTTTACTTCAAAAATAACTCCTTAGTCACCAGGTGTGGGAGTGCATGCCTATGATCCCAGCATTTGGGAGGCTGAGGCAGAAACGTCACTGAGGCTAGCCTGGGTTACGTACAAGAGTTCAAGGCTAGTGTGGATTACACAGTGAGAGACTGTCTCAAAAAAAAATTTAGGACCGGGGATTTAGCTCAGTTGGCTCAAGCACTTGCCTGATAAATGTGAGGTCATGAGTACAATTCCCGGTACCAAAAATATAGATAAATATTTTAAAAATAACACTTTAGGGCAAAAGGCTCAATGGCAGAGTGCCTGCCTACCTAGCATGTGCTAGGCTCTGGGTTCAATCCTCATTACTGAAAAAAAAAATTTTTTAAATAACACTTTAAATAAAATACTAAACTTGCCTTAAAAGTACACCATTTTGTCATCATAAAGTTATTTTTAAAAACTTGATGTATTTATGAATCCATTTAATTAAGTTTGCAAAATATTTTTTGAAGAGAATGAAACCAAATGAAATAGAATACAATCAATCAAAACAAAACAATGAACATGGTACATGACTTCAGAACAAGATAAAAGGAAATCAATATTAGCTACCATAATGTCTCTTGTTATCTTCAAAAGAACTGCCCATACCATCAGGCATAATAAAATCAAACACAATAGTGCAGAATAAAACCAATAAAAACTAAACAATGAAAGCAATACTGGACTTCAAAACAAGATAATAGTAAAACAACAGTGGCTACTATAATGCCTCTTATTATCTTCAAAGTAGTCACCCATACCACACATAATACAATACAATCAAACAAAACAAAATAAAATCAATCAAAACAATGAAAGTGATGCAGGACTTCAAAACAAGATAACAGGAAATCAATAGTGGCTACCATAATCTATTTTGTTATCTTTGAAACAGCTGTCTGTGCCATCAAATATAATAAAATTAGACAAACCAAAACAGAATAAAACCAAACTAAACAGAACAATAAAAACAATATGGGTTTCAAATCATGATGATACATTACCAGTGGCTGTTGCCTTCTCTTTTTAGATACTTCCTCCCCTTTAAATTTCACAGTATCTATTGTTCATTTTGGATCCCACTAACTCCTTTAGTTTTTCCATACTAGGCAGACAGCACAATATTCACCCATGTGACTCTGAACCATTTCATCCATAAGCATGATCTCAAGTTGTATCTATTTACTTGCAAGAGCCTGGAGGTTATCTTTCTTTATAGCTGAGTAGCTTTCCATTGTATAAAAATGCCGTGTCTTTTTTTGTCCACTCTGCAGCTGATGGGCAAGCTACCTCACTTTTTTCTGGTTCCCTGTCACATAGAGCACACGGTTCTCCTTTGACTTTCAGTCTGTGAATCCCCTTTTGAGTTAAACGTGTTTCTTGTATAAAGCATACTGATGGACTCTGTCTCCTGATCCCCCCTGCCTGTGTTCCTTTTTACTGGTGAATTGAGGCCATCTACGTTAATGATTATGGCCAACATGCACTGCCTCAACTCTACCATGCTATTTTCCTGCCACTGGCTCCCTACTTTTCCCCTCCATTCAACTGTCTGCCCCACTCAGTGAGCCCCCTCTGCCACTGTGGCTGCAATCATGGTCTTTTTTATCTCTCTAGAATGTCATTCAGTATTCTTTGTAGGGTTGGTTTGGTGATCATGAATTCCTCCAGCTGTTCTTTATCATGGAAAAGTATCTTGTTTCTCCATTAATTTTGAAAGATAGTTTTGTAGGATACATCAATCTAGGTTGGAAGTTGTTTTCTTTTGGGACTTGAAATACTTCACTTCCAGCCTCTTCTTGATTTCATGGTTTGTGTCTGTCATGATTCTGATGGATTTTCGGTTCATCTGTTTATTTTCTCCAACAGCTTCTAATATTATCGGTGATCTGTTTATTTTCTTCCAACAGCTTCTAATATTCTGTTCTTGTGTTGAACTTCTAGGATTTATTATATGTCTGGGTGTAGATTTATTTTGGTATGGCGAGCCGGAGTTCTGGAGTTCCATATGCCTCACTTATCTGAATGACACTTCCTTTGCCCTTGCTTGGGAAGTTTTCTGTTATTATTTCTGTAAATAGACTCTAATTTGTGCTGACCCCTGCTTTTTTACTCACATCTATTGTTCTTAAGTTATGTTTCTTTGGTTTGTCTTGCAGCCGTTGAATTGTTACTTCCTGGTTCCTTGTTTTTTTAAGACATCTTTCCTTTCGTGATCGCAAGCCACAAACCTGTCTTCAAGGTCTGAAAGTCCATCCTCAGTTTCTTTCAAGCGTTTATGCCAGCTTTCAATCGAGTTTTTAATTTCCTGGTTATCTCTGAATCTGTTTCACATATTTTAAATCTTTTTTACACTGTTCATTCAAGGTTTCGCTCATTTTCCTGTGCTCCCCTATTTTTTTAATCTATGTCTTCTTTAGATATATATGCCGGCAATTCTGTTACCTGAGACAGCATTTCTGCTCTAATGTCCTTTACAGCCTCATGAAGTTGTTTCTTTACTTCAGTTGCCACCACTTCAGCGATTCCAGGTGTACGACTTCTGATCTTGTCCTTGTTTGTATCTCCTGGACTTGTTCTGCCTGGGTTGAAGGCCTGAGTCTGCCTTTTGCCTCTTCGTCTTGACATTTGCCTGGGTTCTTCTGGATAAGCAGGTATTGGGATCCAAGGCATTTCCCACATTGGCTCCAATTTCTCTGAAGTGAGAATCTTTGGTTCTTCCACCCAGGGCTGACTATGGGTATCTGATGGTGGCCCATTGGGTATGCTGGTACAGGGCTGTCTGCTGCTTTTCCCAGCCTGCGCTGGCTCCTTGGGGTGCATGTGGGGGTTGGGCTTGCCCCCACCTCCAAACCAAGCTGGTTACCGGTGGAAAAACTCTGCATTGGCTGCTGGAATGCATGCGGGGGCAGGACTTAGTCCAAGCCATTTCCACAGGTCTGGGCCCAGTTAGCAACTGCTGGAGGGAGCCGGCAGCAGTTCTGGTTCCGGGCTTATCCAGCCCGACTCCAAGATGGCTCCCAAACAATCGTTCTCTCCTGCAGGAGGACTGAGTCCTCTGCACTCACCACCAGCTGAAGCCATCCTCCACGTCCACCACTACCCTCCACTGCCACGTCTCTGCAGAGGCCTCCAGGGTCACCAGCCAACAGTGTCACCATGATTATGCATTCCCAGGTTCCAACAGCTCCTCTTGCACAGTGAGTCCGGCTCAGGGAGAAGGTGCCACCAGCTACCACCTTCTTCTTCATTGAAGTTCTTCTTTTTAATCTCTCTGTGGGCTTCAGTTCACACTTCTGATTCTTCCTGGGTCCAGGGGACCCACTTCCTTCGTCTTCCTCGCAATGCTATATTCCAGCATCTGGACAGCGACTCTCAGACAGGCTGTTTTCTCTGCTGCTTACTGTTCCATCACCTTCCCAGAAGCCTTCAAAATATTCAAAATATTTGTGAAGGCCCAACCAACTCCTAGATAGCCATTTCATTTTTTTGGAACATCCCTTTAAAATGCAGCTGCATGTATTGATTTGAAGAGAATTAGAAGCTCAAACCTGAATCTAACTTTAGCTCTTCCTAATTCTTTTTAAATTAGGCAAAATTGTAATCCAGAAACCTCACTTGTGAAATAATAAAACTACCACAGCCAACAGCTTTTTGGACATTAACTGAGATCAAGTACCTGGGAACATTCAGCGCAACTGCTAGGCAGGCGCATATGCAGCTGAACTAAATCACCGGCCCCAGCACAGCTGCTGACAAGTGATGCTATAGTCACAGAATCACTGAGTACGAACAATGGGCTGTGGACAGCAGGCTTTCTGGAAAACTGGGTTGGCTGGTGGGTTGCATGATTGGTTGGTTGGTTTGTAGTACTAGGGAGTGAATCCAAGCTCTCTACAAGGAGCTACATCCCCACTTCATTTTGTATTTTTTTCTTTTGAGACAGGGTTTCTATATCATTGAATTACCAGACTGGGCTTGAACTTGGGATCATCCTGCCTCAGCATCCCAGAGTCCTAGGATTAGAGGCTTACCCTCAAAATTGTTATCTCAATCTACTGTGAAAATAAGTGCACCCTACACTTTAAGATCATCTCAATCTGAGATTGCCTCCTAACATTGCTAAAGCTCATAATGCAGTGATGGCGAATCTTTCAGAGCTCTCAATAACAAACAGCTGGCTGCAGTACACATGCCACAGGTTCCCCACCACTACTGCAGGGCTTGCTGTGAAAGCAGCAACAATGCAGCAGCAGCTTCTACACACTATTTAATCCTCACAACGTGGTTGAGTGTGGCAGCACATGCCTATAATCCCAGCACTTGAGAGGCTGAGGCAGGAGAATTGCTGTGGGTTCTACACTAGCCTGAAATGCATAGCAAGACCTCATCTCTCAAAAAACAAATCCTCAGGGCCGGGATTTAGCTAAGTGGCATAAGTGCCTACCTGCCAAATGCAAGATTGTAAATTTGATCCCTAGTACCTCTTTACAAGATAAGTTTTCTCCTCATTTTACAAATAAAGTACCTAAAGATTAGAAATATTTTAAACAGAGTCAAGTTGTTCAGTTTGTCTCTAAAAATGACCCTAAAATCAGAAAGCTTTTTTTTTTTTTTTGAGACAGGTTCTCGCTATTATATATATGTAGTGCAGGCTGGCCTTGAACTCACTATGTAGCCCAGGCTGGTCTGAAACTCAGCAATCCTCCTGCCTCAGCCTCCAAAGTGCTAGTTACAGGCATGGACCAGGAATACGAGTACAGAAGCAGGTAGATGACAAAACAGACTTTCGACCTTTTCATTTCATACCACACATCAGTAAATGAATTTTAAGTAATTTAAAAATTTGGGGGCAATACTTAAAATTATTGAAATTACTGTATGTCAGTCATGATTACAATATAACCAGACCAAAATATAACCAGAATCCAAATACTAACTGTAAAATTTGTGTCCCAGCTTGAATAAAGCTATCAATGTTTGTTGCTCTGGTTATGTCTCAGAGTCTCTCAAAATGCAAAATGATTGGGGTTAGGGCTATAGCTCAGTGACATCGCAACTGCCTGGCAAACGAGAGGTCACAAGTTCAATTCCCAGTACAAAAAGAACAAAGCAAAACTGTCAAACATTTCTCTATCTGACTACTGTTGCACTAGGCTATCCTTGGTTACCCTTACTCGCAGAAGACACTGTAGCTAGTGCTGCGGAGCAGTGCAGGAACACACAACTCTGCACTTCATCTGACAGGTCTAGTAAACCGTATCCTCGGGACAGAAACTCTCCAGCACATCAAAATCAGCACTCACCTTGTAGTCAGTAACACTCACCTAAGCACAGAATAGTATGCTGCTTCAGAGACAGAAACAAGTAATGAAACAAGGGTAAAAAAACAAATGCACACATTACTACATTTATGAAGCTAATACATTTTACATTAATATATAAATGAAGCTAGTACATTTTACAAATGACAATTCTTTGCTAATAAAATGGAAGAAAAGCAATGGAATTTATGGGAAAGAAATGACATTAAAGTTCATGTGCTTTATTAAAATTAAATTATATTCAACTGAAATAGTGAAAATCTCTGTCTCCATAAGTAGTACATCTGAAACTCTAACCAAAGCATTTTAGCTATTTCAACTACGGTTAAACAACACATGAATCAACAACTAAGTATTAAATTAACCTATAAATAGCCAGGCATGGTGGCACATGCTTGTAATCCCAATACTCAGGAGGCTGAGGCAGGAGGATCACTGTGAGTTTGAGGCCAGTCTTGGTTACATAAGCAAGGTCAAGGCCAGCCTGAACTGCATAGTGAGACCCTGCCTGCATTAAAAAATAAAAAACAAAAAAACTTCTATTCAAGTTCATATTTGTATATAATCACTTAATGTTTAAAACAAAAACTTCAAATGTAATGTTTTATCTTGTTTTAATCTTTAAAAAAAAAAAAACAGTATTAGCCCATTCTGAATCATCTAAATCCATCTGTTAGTGAACTAAACACCCTTACGGTCACCCTGGTCCCAAGCTGGAACAGAAGTACTCTACTCATGGTAGACTAAAAGAAGAGCGAAGGTGGACTTCCTGCACAAATGTATGTGAAGCAAAGCTGAATGGCACCATGGTTTTCACTGAAGCACTTACACTGTACGTTGGTAACAGGAAACGGGATTTAGGTGTGCTGAATGCCAAAGAACCTGCATCTGCTAGCAGATTTTACAACCTTCCACCATTCAAGACAAAGTTTTTAACTATCTAACAGCATCTCAAAGTTAGTGGCTCAGGGGCTCCTGCCTGATAAGCTTTGTTCACTAACTTTGCATATCTCAGTTTCCTATTTTACTAGTCCTCCTCAGCTCCCTGGACCCTGATTTTGTCCCCAAACTCTTGAAACTGGGAATTGCCCATGGTCCTTTGTTCATACATAGACATGACACTAATGATGCCACCTAGTCTTATAGTTTTAAATTCTCTCAGTATGTCAGGAATTTAAAATGTGTAACTCCAGCTCAGATGAATACACACACACACCCCTCCAGTGAACTGTCCTGTACCTCAGACTTGCACCTAGCTGCCTCCCAGATCTCCCCAGTGGGTATGGCCTAAGCAAATTCTTCAACACCTACCAAGAACTCTGCCCAAGCCTAGCTTCCCCCTTCAGTGGACAGAAACTCCATCCTTCCAGTTACTCAGGGCAAAGGTCTTGACTCCTACCGGCTCCTCTCCACCAGGGCATCTCATATGACAATCTCCTCACCCACCTCCCTGAGTGCAGCCTCTTGCCCTCAATCCCTAATATGCTCTGAGTGCAGCAATCAGATTCAATTCCAATTTGTCAGATTAGGCCGCTCTTCTGCTCTATATCCTCCACTAGCTACCCAGTAGCAGAGTAAAAGCTAAAATTTCACAAACCGTCCATAAGGGCCTACACAATACAGCCATGTGCTCCAAATGCACTGACTTCATCTCCCACCTCATTCCTCACCCAACACTACTGCCCCTTCTCGTTCCATGACAATGCTGGGTCGCACTCTCAGCCTTAGGGTACTTTTCTCCTAAATATCAACACAGTGAGGTCCCTCACTTCCTTCAAATGTCTGTTCACATCTCCTTGTTCCTCTTCTAAAATGCAAGCTGTGCCCAGCCTGGTGACCCTTCGATACACACTCCTCAGCCTCTTCCCCACCTTCCTACCCCCACTTCACAGCTTTCTCTACTGCTTCCCTTTTACTACCTGCTCACAAGCTACACAATTTCTTATTATTTATGTTTGTTGCTGTAGATTCCCCTGCATGATATTTAGATGCAAAGAAGGGTTTTGGGCAAGCTAAGTGATGTATTCCAAACACTTCATGCCTGGCACACAGTACAAGCTCAATAAATATTTGTTGGATGAATAAATAGAAAGCAAAAGAACTTTGGACTTTTGAACATCAATATCCAAAGTTACAAAATCATACAGCAATACTTTTTCAAATTCTCAAAGAAAATGATTATCATTCTAAAATTCTATACCCCCAAATATATATAATATATACTTACATGAAAAGAAAATAAAAATAGAATAAAATTCTATACCCAATCTAATTAACCTAAAAGTGCTGGGACAAAATAATATAATGCAACATTTCAAAACACTAATCTCCCCCAGAAATGTTCTTGAGAAGCTGCTGGTGAACTGGCTCTTCAAATACAAGCAAACAGATCAAGGAGGAGAATAGACATTACAATAAACAGAAGACTAATAAACTCGGGAGAAAGATAAAGGGAATACTGAGGGTAATGACAGCTTCATGCTAAAAGACAACCTAAGATTTGCAAGCAACTCCACTAAGGCTGACAACAAGGAATGCAGGACAGGGTCAACAGCCAGCACACAGGAAAGGAAGAGAGGGAGGACAGAGGGACAGAGGGACGGAGAGATGGAGGGAGGGAAAGGATGGAAGGGACAGGAAAGAAAAAGAGGGAGGGAGGATAACAAAAGCAAAAGCTTTTAGCTATGAGGAATACATATTAAATAATTCAGAGAAAAAGGCACTGCTTTTACTACATGGCTCAAATTATTAATAACTTTTACTCATAAAATTGCAAACACAAAATTATGATGCTATTAAGATGGAGACCACAGGAAAGGGGATCAGCACGTAAGAAGTGAGCAAAGAGTTATATCCACAACAGGAAATCAATAAAGGAAGCCTGGACCTGAAATCTAGATGTATTTACAGAAGCATGTTATTTAGCAGCAAAGAAGATAAATGCAAAAATAATCAGCTGAAAGAGGTAAAAATAGTTGCTTCTGAAAAAGACATCTGGAAAGGAATAAGAGCAGGGAGATTTTCTTTTTAAAAATTTTATAGGACCTTCCGTGAGCCAGTTGTGACGGGAGGCCAGGAGAAACAGAATGCAGTTTCCCGCCCCGCAACCATCCAGGCCAAGCAACCAGTTAACTCAGAGGACACAGACTGAGGCAATAGCAACTGAGGTACAGAAACAACTTAATGCTTATAACGTTGGACTGACTTTACAGGCCTAAAGCCGGTAGTGTGAGGATGTATTTAGAGGATAACAATGCGCAGTCTAGCAACTAGGGGGGAGTTTCTTCTGTCTTGTTTTGAAATTTAATAATGTTGTTTTGTTTTGCTCTGTTTTACTGTTTATTCAATGTTTTGTTCTGATTGGCTTTATTCTGTTCCGTCTTGATTTTCTTGTGCCTGATGGTATGGGCAGCAATTCTGACGATAACAGGTATTATAGTAGCAATGGTTGATTTCCTATTATCCTGTTTTGAGGTACTGAATCACTTTTGCTGTTTTGTTTTGTTTTGATTGGCTTTATTCTGTTTTATTTTGTTTGGTTTTCTTCTCTTTAAAATAAAAAAAAAATCACAGAACTGATTCTAAATTATATATAAAACTTTAGAAAAAGTTCAAAAACTTCATATGAGAAACATCACTGACTGCATGCCTTGGTAAAGAAATGACACATATAAATTTGTTTTCAAAGATTTGATTCTGAATCTTTACAAAGTGCAAGAGTGGCAGAGGCCTGTAATCCCAGCACTTGGGAGACTGAGGCAGGAGGATTGCTGCCAAGCTAGAGACCTACCTTGGGCTACAAAGTGAGTTCAAGGCCAGCCTGAACTGCGTAGCAAAACCCTTTCTCAAAAAAAAAAAAAAAAAGAGAGAGAGAGATCCTCCTCCAGCTAGCGGTGTCCATGGTGCAGGCCTGCTGTTGGGTTTGGCAGTGTGTACCCAATGTGTACCCTCCTCTCAACAGCAGTAGTTCCTCCAACCATCTCATCCAATTCACATACCCTGGCACAGGCACACACGGGCATGAAAGCCTTACAGCAACTCTGTCTATAACACAGAGACCAAAGACAGCTCTGTAAGACAGTGTTAAATTATGGTTCATACAGGAGTGTGGCTCTCCCCGAGAGAAGAGCACTTGGCCCTACCACCATGTACTGCTAGTATAGGACTGGGAGGGCATTTCCTTACCCCTTCCACTGGCTTTAAGCAATGCAGATGGGCCTAGCTAATGCGGCCTTTGAAGCAAGGCAGCAAGGGGGCAGGTGGGTGATGCCCTGCCTTCAACTCCCAAGGAACATGTGTAGGCTGGGCCGCATGAAGCCTCACCATCAGCTGAGAATGCACCTCAAGAAAAGCGGCTATGACTTCTCAGGGCATGGGTTACACATCAAACTGAAGCACTGACCCCAACACACTAGATGCTGCCCCAATCTGTGATACGCAGATTACTCTTTCCACATCTCTCTTTCTCTGCATATTGCAGAGGTGATCTCAGGCCTCCTACCTAGCCCAGCTCACAGCACACTTGCAGTCACTCACCCCTGAGCCACTCCTCTCTTCCCAAATTAATAAAACCCAGGTTCAGCCTGGGTAGAGGCCTTAGTTCTGGTTAGCCACTGTTCTAGCTGGATTTAGGGCCCCCTTGGCTCCCCAAACTACAGATAGGCCTTAGTGTCTTTATTCTCACTGTGCGTTGCACTGAACATTGTAAATTAGAATTAATTTACTAGAATTCCAGTAACTTATCCATAGGATTATTAATGTGGATTTTCTTGGACCAAGACGCAGTCCAGAAGGGCTTTGTAGACAAGCAGACTCTACGCCTCTTTTGTTTTGTAGTAGGAGCATCTGTACTCATTAACAGGTAAGAATCAACTGCTTAAATGGGTGGAAAAGATGGGCATGAAGCTCAGGAAGAGGGTCTGTCGGCGGCACACAAGGCGCAAAATGTGATTTCAAGGAAGGAAGGTGGAGGCTGAATGGCAGGGACGGAAAGCAAACCACAGCACCTGTAGGTTACAAGCCCATTCCCATCAAAAGGGAAATGAAAATAGATATGCTCCTTGATACATTTATACATCTGCACACAAACGTTCCAGGCAGTAAAGAAAGTAAACAGATCCAAATTTCAGGACGTGTTTAAAGTGCTGGATTAGAAAAAAGAATAAGATCAAGTTTGACACACAAGACACCCAGGTGGGACCACTGAACTACATGCACACGAAGTCTGAAGGCTGCAAGTTATCCAGACTGAAGGCACAAACCTCTTCATTTGGAGCTGCGCAGTCCAAACACAGTGACTAACAAGGATGCAATCATTTTGTGGGGCAAATAACTACATGATCAGAGAAATTAACCTTAAAATACCTATAAATGATTTTTTTAAATCAGTACCGGGGATCGAACTCACAACTGTGTGCTTGCAAGGAAAGCGCTTATGCCACTGAGCTAAATCCCCAGCCCCTATAAACTGACTTTTAAAAGTGTGAAACACACATCACAAAAATGTCCACAATGGCTACTTTTCAAAACTCAGCTTTTCAGGCAACCCACTTGACCCCTTCTGTCTCTCTCAAACAGAAGCTTTCTTTCTCTCAATAAATATTTCTGCTCTTAACCTCTGTTGAAGAAAAAAATCAGATTTTGAGTCGTCATAGGGGAGGTAAGCACATTTTTTTATTTCTCAAATTCTTCAAGGGGCTATTTTGATAATTTTTTAAATTACATTTGATATTGGGGCAAGGGATTTAGCTCAGCAACATAAGTGCCTGCCTGGCAAGCACTAGGTCATGAGTTCAGTCCCCAATACAAAAAAAAAAAAAAAAATTTAATGCAAACCAAGGACTGTAATCCTAGCATTTGGGAAGCTTGAGGCTAGCATGTACTACACAGTGAGTTCAAAGCCAGCCTACACTACATACTGAGTTCCCATTTCTAAAAACAAAACAAACAAAAAAAAAAAACACCACAGGTCAGGGATACTTGGGGGGTACAGCTCAGCAGCACGGTGCCTGCCCAGCAAGCACACAGTCCTGAGTTCAATTCCCAATACCAAAATAAAGAAAAATGAAAACCAGAAATAGGCCTTTTTCTTACTCTATTTTTCTTAAAATACCTCAAATAATGGATATTAATAGAGAAAATATTAAGAATCATTCTATTCACACAAAGCTTTTTTATTTCATACGGACATGTTACTTTATATTTGTTTTAAAACTGTTAAATTTATCACTTAAACTGGGCTTGCTGGCACATGCCTGTAATCCCAACACTGAAGAGGCTGAGACAGAAGGATTGCCAGGGCTACATAGTGAGTTCAAGACCCATCTAGACTACATAGTGAAATCCTGCCTCAAAAACCAAAAAGGCTTTAGCATCTAAATTACCTATCAAATCAGACCATTAGCCAACTACAAAGGAGTGACAGCTCCCATACATAGTAGGGAAACTACCAAGTTTCTAACAAATCAACTTCATTTAGTTAGAGCAATTATTCAAGTAACCTTCCCAAACTGGTCTTTGCAAGTGTAAATAAGGACCAAAATGCGTAACAGATATTATGAAATAGGAAAAAAATATTCAAATGGGAAGGAACTAGGGAGGAGAGAGGGGGGAAAAGGAAGGGAAAAGAAAAAAATGAGAAAAGGAAAAAATGGAAACAAAGCTTAAGTAAGAAGGGAAAGGGGCTGAAGAGAGGAGGGTAGGAAAATAGGAAAAAAAGAATGAACTTGTATCATGTACAGGCACAAATTCCCTACGATGAATGTGATCATTATGCATACCTCAAGTATACCCATAAGTTTAATTTTAAAAAATAAAAATTTAAAAAAAAGATGTAAAGCTGGGCATGGTGGCGCACACCTGTAATCCAGTACTTGGGAAATTCCAGGTGAGACCCTGTCTCAAAGATCAAAAACAGTCAAAATGTAGATTCCTGGATGAGGAAAGGAAATAACAGATGGGGAACAAAGGAAGCTTCTTGTTGTGCTTCCTAAACTGAGGCAGTGGTTACGATAATGTTCCCCATCTGCAACAGTTCACCCAGATGTGCACATGGGATGTACCCTCACTGTCTAACTGAATGCTCTCCACTTCTGCTTCCTTTAATAAAGACAACGGAGGCCCCCAAAGCAAAATGATGCCACCAGCCACCCCCTTCCTGCTGAAGGGACCTTCCTACATTCATTGCTCTCCTTTCCCTAGCATACAGGAGTGCACTAGCACCTTCCATCTGGTTTCCGTGGCCTTCCAGGCCCCTATTCTCTTTACACCTCACTGGATAATTTCAGATACCTCAGACATCTCAAAGCCAACCTAACAATTCTGAATCCAGTCTTCCTTATCTTGGTAAATTGTACCAGGATCCACAGGTGCTCTGGGCAGAAATCTAACTCTTTCCTTCTCTCACCCCTCATATCTAAATCTATCCAAAATCCTGGTAATTCTGAGTTCAAAATATACCCCAAATCCATTCACTTCTCTTCTTGACTGTCCACTTTAACACAGGTCTTAACCAACTACTACCTCAGTGAAACATCGGCTTTCTAGGTAACTAAGTATCCAATCAGCTAGACCAATCTTTAAAAATCAATGGACTATAGTCTCCTTTACTTAAATACTTCTCACACTTTCCCATTACGCTTAAAATTCACATTCCGAGTTTGGACGCCTCAGGACTCGGTCACTGCCAATCCATCCTTCTCACCTATGTCCAGCTGTCCCTGCAGTCTGAGACACTCTCCCCCTCCCTCAGAGGTCACCTCAGTGGCAGTCTCGCTCTGCACACCCTCTGCCTCCCCATCTAGACTCCTGCACAGCACTATCACAAATTCTCACTTTCTTTCCTCATAGAAAGCAACTGGTAATATTTCGAGATGTAACTTAGTTGCAACTAAGTTTTCAAATTATTTTCTACGTGTTAGGCAATGTGGTTTTACACGCAAAAGTAGGCAGTGTCTCTCTCCCAGCAATCTTAAAGGCACAAACACGAGAGGCCATGCATCAGGACACAGCTGCAACGTAGTTCCACACAGCCCCCCACACACAGACTGCACATGCAATATAATGTGCTGATGGGAACTAGAGCTTGGAGAGGCGAATCTGCTCAAGGTAGCACAGACAGACATGTAAATACAACCAGAAGCAATGTACAGACATTTACAGTGTTCAAGGAATAAAAGAATCCCATTGGAAAGGAGAGGGCAAGGAAGCCAGATGTAGTAGCATATGCCTATAATCCTATGTCGTTAAAAGGCTGAGGCAAGAGGATGGCAAACTTAATCCCCAGTACTGCAAAACAAACAACATCAAACAAAACAAATGATTGAAAACAGTGGGAACCAAAAACAGCAAATCACTTACAGGATACATGAGTGGACACAATGTAAATGTGTGACTAATTTTGAGACAACGAGACAACAGAAGAAAATATCCGCCAAAGACTTATCTGATAAAGAAGTGTTACCAAAACATACAAAGAATTCTCAAGTCCCTAGGAATCTAACCACATGATAGGATCAAAGTATACCAAAAGCCTCTCCAAAACATAAAGCTATGGAGGAGAGCAGGTCAATGGGGACAGAGGCGACAGTGGAACTGACCCAAGTATGGTATGAGCATGTATGAATGGAAACCCATCAATCTGTATAACCAACATGCACTCAACGCTGAGTGTGGTGGTACATGCCTATAATCCCCAGCAATCATGAGACTGAGGCGGGAGGGTCGCATGGACTTCAAGGCCAGCCTGGGCTACAAAGTGAGTTCAAAACCAGCCTGAACTGCACAGAGAGACCCTGTTTCAAAAAGATAAAAAATAAAAGAGATGTGAGTCAAGAGGCTGAGACAGGAGGATTGCCAGGAGTTTGAAACCAGCCTAGACTACACAGTGAGTTCAAGACCAGCCTAGCTATATACCAAAACCTATCAGCCAATCAATCAACAGACGTGAAACAAAAAACAGTAAAATCAAAATAAATTTGTAAATACATAAATCAACTTTATTAAAAATGGGCCAATGACCATAACCAGACACCACCCCAAAAAGATATACGGATGACCAGTAATGTTCGAAAAGATACTCCACGTTCTATGTCATGGAGAAATGAAAACATGCCAGTATATACCTACAAGAATCCAGAGCAGCGACACCAGGTACTTAGAATATGGAGCAACACGCTGGGTGTGGTGGCTCACGCCTGTAATCCCAGCACTTGGGAGGCTAAGGTAGGAGGATCATTGTGAGTTTGAGACCTGCCTGGGCTACAAAAGTAAGCTCAAGGCCAACCTGAACTGCATAGTGAGACCCTGTCTCAAAAAGACCAAAAAAAAAAAAAAAAAGGAGCAACAGGAATCTTGTGCACTGCTGAATGCAAACAGTCATTTTGGAAAAAAGCTCAGCAATTTCTTGCAAAACTAAACACTCTTACTATATGATCCAGCAGTTATGCTCCCCTGTATTACTCAACAGGGCTGGAAACTTAGGTCCACACAAAAGCCTGGGTGTTTACAGCAACTTCACTGGTAACTGCCCAAACTCAGAAACAACCAAGATGCTCCTGAGTGGCCACACAGACCAACCTCAGTACACCAGGACAAAGGAACCCTGCCCAGCACTAAAAAGAAACACACTATCTCACCATGAAAAGCCAGTGCCAGGAAGAAATGCATCTGGAAAGCTCATGTGCTTATGTTCCAACACTGGTACTCTGCGAGCCCAAACCATAGTTGACAGTAACAAAATCAGTGTCTGGGGGCAGGGAAAACAGCCCAGAGGATGTTTAGGGAGTAAGACCATTAGTGTGTTCATGTGTGTCATTATATTCTGCCAAATCTATAAAACATACAACACTAAGAATGATTCCTAATAACTGATAATGATATGTTAGGTATGCGCTTACTGCAACTAATGTACCACTCTGGTAAAGAATAGGGGAGACCAAGCATGTATGGGGTAGAAGTTCAGTGAGAAGCTTGTGTACCTTCCATTTTACTGTGAACCTAAAGCTGCTCTTAGCAGTCAAGTCTGTGGAAGCTGGGCAGTGGCCTCAGCACTGAGAAGCTGAGCAGGAGATCTCTACCTTGAGTTCCAGGCCAGCCTGGGCCACACAGTGAGTTCCAGTCCTGCCTGAGCTACATAGTGAGAGTCTGTTTCAAAAACAAAAAATAATATAAAGATTGCACATGAGAATGTAGGGGTCTACAGTACAAGCAGAGAGATGTGAGTGTCAACAACATGCAGATAACAAACCATGGAACAAGTATGTCCTGTACACAGCACTTAAGCACCAAGGATACAGCAATTAAAAATACACACTTCCTGCCCTTACGCAGATGCTCTAATAACCAGAGCCATAAAAACAAATCACTTAAAATGCATTAGAAATAAAACTATTTAGCTGGGAACTACTTAGCTAGGCATGATGGTGCACACCTATAATCTCAGCACTTCAAGGCTGAGGCAGGAAGATTCCCTCCAGTTGAAAGTCACCCTGGGCTACACAGTTCAAAGCCAGTATGAACATTACACAGCAAGACCCTGTCTCAAAAAGCAAAAATTAACAAAAAAAGAGTATCACTAAGTATATTCATTGTAAAGAAAAACTCATCCCTTGGGTTTTTTTGGAGGCTAACTTTTCATATTGATTTTGTTAAAAGACTTGTACTAAATATCTACAATTTTGTTCCTTTAACAGGAGGTATACAAAAATTTCAACTTATAACCAAAAATAAATCTGTGGGCTGGGGATTTAGCTCAGCGGCATAAGCAAGCACGAGTTCGATCCTCAGTACCGATTAAATAAATAAATAAATAAAAATAAATCTGTAATAGATCTCTATAAGCAAATAAAATCTTCCATCTTTAAAAATTATGTAAATCCACCAGGCTTGGTGGCCCATGCCTGTAATCCCAGCATTTTGGAGGCTGAAGCAGGAAAACAGTCTTGAGTTTGAGGTTACCTCAGACTATATGAGTTCAAGGCCACCCTGAACTACATAGTGAAACCCTGCCTCAAAAAGAAAAAAAATCAAACATTTTAAATACAGTGTAAGCAGTCAGCTAAAACTTTACAAAGTTACTAAGCTAACTTTGTTACCCTTATTATGTAAGATTAGCTTTCAAAACATCTTACTGAAAATAAACCCTATTCTCACTATTCAGACAATTAGATAATTCCTTTGTAACTTCTATTACTTCTAACTTAATTATAATATTCCTTTTAATTACAGATGTTAAGCAAACACAGTTCTTCAGTAATTTTCCAAAAATTTCCTGAAGCTGTGAGGGAACAGACATTAAGATGTAAATGAACAGATGTAAACTGAATTACATTTATTTCTGAACTTGTATTTTGTGGAACAAATGTAAATAGCTAACAGTGCCATATCTATTATACTGTATTTCAACTGAAAATATTACAAATTGTGACTAAACGATGCTGGAAATATGTCAAAAGCTGTCACTTAAACTGCATATACTGTATACCCAAATAAAAATTTTGGACAAAGTAAACTTTAGGGAAAAAAACCTGGACAGAATTGCAACACTTCCAAATAATGGATGTTTGTGCCATTCACGCTCCACAATGAAAAAGTACAAGAACTCATGTAATCCACTTTGAGTCTCAAAAGTTACAGTAAGGGCTGACTCTGGTGGCTGTACGGTTGTAATTCCAGCACTTCAGGAGGCTGAAGCAGTTGAGTTCCGGGACAGCCTGGGTTACAAAGCCAGGACACTCTCAAAAAACCATCAACCAATGCCATCCACTAGTCTCAAAGTTCTAACAGAACTTAACAAAATCCTCACCACCATAATTCATACCAACAGCTCTCCAATAAATTACCAAACCATGACATTTGTCACATTACACTTTGCTCTCCAGTAACTTGTCAGCCACGACGGTGACACCACAGATACCTAACACTCAATTTAAGGACACTTCCAAGTTAGTTAACTAAAGTCTTTGAAAGTAAACTGACTGACCTCTAATCTAAAATTGCAAAAAGGAATCCTCAATTTTAATCAACTTGATTTTCTAAATCCAGGCCACACAAGATCTCAAACCATTTCCAAAATGCAGTCATCGCAGAAGGCTGATCAACTAGGTGTATCTAACTCTCCTTTTCCACTTCAACATCGAAACGAACTGGCAGAAAACCCCGATTAATACTGATATACACGTCGATCTCACAAACTCTGACCTACGCACTTCCACGAGAACCCCCCAGGTTGCATTTACCCAGGCGCCCGCACCCAGCGTTCACAGGGGGCTCAGCGCGGCGCCGCCCGGCTTCGGGCACGGGGCTCTCCACTCATCAGCCCCGGGGACGGCGCGGAGCCCACTCTGCAGACGAGCAGCCCGGCACAGGAGGTCAGACCCGCGGTCCCCAAGGTCGCGCAGCCGCGCGGCGAGCTCCCGAGGTCCCACCCCCAAGAGCGGGCCCTGCACCCTTGACAGCTGCTCGTCAAGAGGGGGAGGCCCGGCCGCCGCGACCCCGCCCCGCGTCCACGTCCGCGACTCTGGCTCCCGAGCGCAGGAGCACGACCCCTGGACCTGCCTGAATGTCACGGGACGCCGGGCCCGGCCTGCGCGGCGTGGCCGGGGTCCCCGGGGGTCCCCAGCCCCTCGGGCGCCCCCGGGCTGGGAGGCCCCGCACTGCGCGCACGGGCGCCGGGAGCGCAGGGGCAGGGACGCCCGGGCCCCCGGCCGGCGCGCACGCGCCTCGCCCAACGACATCAACAAGGGAGGCGGCTGCTCGCGCGGGCCGGCGGCGGGCGCGGAGGCCGAGGCGGGCGGGCCGCGCGCTGACCTCCGCCATGTTGGCCGCGCACCCGGCCCGCAACAAAGGCAGCACGCGGGCGCCGCCCTGGCCCGGCCCGCGACCCCACGGCGGCGCGGGGACCAGGCGGGGACGGAGGGCGGGCGCAGCAGACAAAGGCGCCCGGCGCAGCCCGCGGGGAGCCCCGGCCGCCGCCGCCGCCGCCGCCATGGCGGGCCCAGCCTCCTCCAGGCCCGCCGGCTCCTCCCTCCGGCCGGGCCCCGCTTACCTGTGGGCGGAGAGCGCGCTTCGGACCCCGGTCCCGCTCACACGCGCTCCGTCGCCGGGCCCCGCCGCCGCGGGCCGTGCCGACCCCTCTGCCCGCGCCGAGCGCCGGACTCGCTGGGCCGCCGCCGCCGCTCGAGAGCGCGCCCCGCCACGGCCGCCCGGCTCCCCCAGCCGCCGCCGCCGCCGCCGCCGTTTCGCGCGTCCTCGAGGCCGCCGCGCGCGCCCGCTAAATACCACACACTGCGGCGGCCGCCATGAGGAGGCGCGGCCGCGCGCTCCTGAGCCCGGGAGGGGTGGGGCTTTGGAGGGCGGGCCCTTTCCTGGGCGGGGCCTCCGGGGCGCGCAGGCGCAGGCCCAGGGCCGGGTCCCGGGTGCTGCCGGTGGCCCCGGCCGCCGGCTCGCCGTGGCTTGTCCCCCGCCCCTGAGCTTTGTCCCTTCCGGGCCGCTCGGAAAGTCACTCCGCGCTCACGCGGCCGCCTGAGACTGTGCGCCGCCCTGCTGCCCGGTGGGCGGGGTCTGCAGGCAGCCCCTCTTCTCCACGCGTTGGCGGAGGCAGCCGGCCGCCCGGCCCGGGAAGGACCCGAGCCCCGACACGGAGCAGGTCTCGGGCCGGCCGGCGCTGCTGCCTGGTGCGGCGCCCTCGCGCGGCGGGCCGGACGCTCGCAAGCCCGGCTGTGACTGGGACCCGTGCAAGCGACGTGCGCGCGGTTTGAAAGGTGGAAGGCTGGGACTGTGGGACCCAGGGCCGCCCCCTCCTTGCAGCCGCCCGCCGGCCGCTGAGACCCGCGTCTGCGCCCACGTGTACCGGAGTCACGGCCGCCGGGCTCGGCGTCCCTGGCACATCAGTAGTCTGCCTGTGCTCATGGTTCTGCTTCTGTTTGCAGCCTAATATTTTGCTTGTTGCGGCTCCTGTCTCCTTCCGGGCCCATTAGCACATCTGAATCGTGTTTCTTGAGGTTGAGAAAGTTAAAAGAAAAACAAAAGCAAAACACGCATGTTCCTAGCCGCAAGTATTGTAACCCAAATACTGAGTTCAGTCACCCAAGTATTGTAATCGTCTTTCTAGTTTTCCTCACAACCCAAAAAGTTATATTTGTAATACCACTGAGTTGTTATTGGAATCCGAGCAAGTTAATTCCAAACTACCACCACCAATGCAACCTAGGGTGAGAGTAAAGACACCAAGACATAGTCCAAATCTAGGGCATCCAAAGGGACCTAAGTCCAATCCCCATGAGGATGTGCAGACAAAGGCCCTCATCCTAGGCCTCTCCCAGAATTTATTATCTTGTGAAGATTGGGGTGGCTCAGGGATGAGTGACAGTGAGTAACTTGAGCTGGCTGGCCAGGTGGGAGAAAAAGGCATCTCTGTAAATTGCAGAGATAAAGATATGCAGGAGGATCAATTCACATAATCTAATTAAGGTAGCAACCAAATTGTTTTGGGAGACTAATGCTTGGGTTTCTGATAAGTGAACTATTGTGCCCTGGGGCGTCATAGCCTCTTTACCTTGAGGCTCATACCCAGTTGACATTCCCGGAGCTGTTGGCTATAACATCCTGCCGTGCCCATATCCTGTACATATCATGTATGGGGAGAACACTATGGAAACAGGATTGTCTGTTGGCTGCAGAGATTACATACCAGCACCTCCGCTAGCCTTATTTGCAATGCTTAGAGCCAGTTGGAAAAAGAAGGAAATACCATAGCCAGCTCTCTACATATCAGTATGAAGAAATAAGTCTGCAAATAATCAAAGTCATAGTAATTGTTTTACATTCAAGGGAAGTCGTTGGTGTTGTCTCCCACAGCAAGCACCATAGACTCACTCATGTGTTGGTCCCCAAAGCCCAAAAGCCAGGTGAAAGATTTATTTGGGTTACACGGGTCCAGGCGGTTATTGACAGTGTTCTCATCCATTTTTCCAAAAACAAATACAGAGGGGTTCTGAGATGGTCTGACACACCCTGTGCTTGGTCACTGAGCTGCCCAGGAAAGGAACTCTGTCCTTCCTTCACTCAGCAGTTGTGGCAGCCACCCTGCTGCACTCTTTCTTGGTCAAGTGGGTACACAGTGGAGGACACAAACACACAAACGCAGTGGGGGACACAAATGCAGGCCAGGCTCCTGTCATTACAGCTGCAAAGCTGGCAGGAGGAGGGGGGAGGGGCCTGGTGCCAAAAGAGTGTAAATAAGTGGGTCGTGGACTAGGACTCGTGATTGGTTAAGCACTGGAGGACTTCAGGGATTCACCAAATTAAAGGGCAACTGAAAAAGGGCAAAACCATTTCAAAGGAGAGCTCTGGCTAGAAGCAGCCTCCCCATCTTGGAGGTGGGGCTCCCCTGAAGGGTGCAAAGCCCCAGAAGGGCTGGGTTCTGCCGGCCAGGCAGCTAGCTCCACTTTCCTATTGGACAGTCCTCCAGCAGGGATGTTGAAGAAAGACTCCTGGAGGACAGGTCCTGGCTAAGGCATGTCTGAGAGTGAAGGGGGCTACAGAGGACAGACAGACACAGACAGAGGACAGGCACAGAGCGGAGAAGGCACTTCTGTCCAGACAAGAAAGAAAGGAGTGAACACAAGAGTCAACCAGAGGAGGAGGGGAAGGGCCCTGGAGAGGATCGGGGTGGGAGGCTGGGGTGACATTTCACAGTGGATGCTGTACACCAGACTTGACACTGTACTGTCCTCACAAGCATTCCCGTCTGTGCTAGGAGAGGTCATTGAGCATTGTAGCAGGAGATGGGCAGGAACCTGCAAGAGGCAAGATAAATTCTAGTCTGGGAGGTGCTCCATTAGGCAGAAAGCACTGGGGGGACTACAGAAACCAGCTGGAATGAGAGACCAATCTGGATGCCTCAGGGGACTGGCTGTGGGTCCCCTGCAGCAGGTGTGCAGGGGTCATAGGGAGAGCAGGCGCCTACTTGCTGCTGCCTGTCTGGTGGAAAACCAAGCTCTCCGTGGGGGACACTGTGTCCTGACAGCCTGCAGCTTGGGAGAATCAGCTGGTTTGTGCACAAGGTGTGCATGAGTTCCCAGCTGCTGTGACACTCACAGCATACTGGCTGTGAGCCACAGAGACGTCATTAGATACTGTGCTGTCGTGTAAAAGAAGAGACAAGGGTGGAGGGGCAGAATCTTTTTGGCAAAGCAGAGTGTTTAGAATTTCAACGGCCACACTGGCAATTTCCCTGCAGGCTCTGTTACTGTGTGGATAGGGCAAGAGGTTCTGAGGCCAAATATGCTGTACCATCAGGAGGGATACTTTGAGGTTTGTCAATTTCAGTTGTGACAAAATTGGATATTATCAAATGCAATCATGGGATGTATTTTTTCAATGATGAAACTTTGATATCAGCAAGCCAGGAACCGGTGATCCAGGCCAGCAGTAGGGTCCTTGCTCTTACATCAGCTGGGAGGAATGACTTCTACCTCTAGAATTTGTGGCTTGGTTCTTGCCTCCTCTCATCTAGAAAAGTCAGAATTACTTCTTCTTCTTCCTTTATCAGATTAGTCTCATCCAATCCTAATGAGAGTTAGCAGGGAGCTCAAGGTAACTGAGTTCACGCTGGCAGGTAGGTTTGGGTGGGTAAGAGCATGAGATCAGTGGCTAGAAGCCCCTGTGCGGTGCTGGGGGTCCACCCGCTCCCACCTCCTCCGTGTTGGGCCATCAATCTTACCCCAGAGCTGCAACTCCAGGCTTCATAGAAAAGCTTTTCTTTCTTTCTTTCTTTCTTTCTTTCTTTCTTTCTTTCTTTTTTGTTTTTGTTTTTGTTTTTGTTTTTGAGACAGGTCTTGCCCTGCAGTTGAGCTGTGATCTCATGTGAATTCATCATGTAGCCCGGGCTGGCCTCAAGCTCCCAGCCATCCTCCTGCCCAGCCTCCTGAGTGTTGGGGTCACACGCTTACACCACCACTCCTGGCCAAGCATTGTGTAAGTGGTAAATAATACCTGAGATGATGGTGTCTCAGGATGAGTGACGAATCTTTTTAGGTCACTTTGGGAAAATATTTCTCTGCCCTTAAATCATATCCCATGGCAACTCCATCTACTCCAATGGAACAAAAAGTGCTGACCCTATAACTGACCCCTGAAGAGTCCAGTGATAGTGATGACCTGGCTTTCCTCTTATGAGTGACGCAGGCACTGATGATTTATCTTTATTTTGGGGTTTTATATGGATTTACATTAATTCAGTATTTATACTAATGAAAACTAAAGCAGGAGGATCACTGCAAATTCAAGGCCAGCCTGGACTACACAGCAAGACTGTCTCAAAACAAAACAGCTGGGCGTGGTGGCACACACCTGTAATCCCAGCACTCGGGAGGGTGAGGCAGGAAGATCACAGAGTTCCAGGCCAGCCAAAGGCTACATAGTGAGTTCAAGGCCACCCTGGACTACCCAGACCCCATCTCAAAAAAGCAAAGAAACAAAACAAAATTAGATAACGGAAGGATAGCAGTGTGTGTGTGTGTGTGTGTGTGTGTGTGTGTGTGTGTGTGAAACTCAGGACCTTGTGCATATAGCTCAGCAGCATAAGTGCTTGCCTGGCAAGCACAAGGTTCTGAGTTTGATTCCTGATACAAAAAAAAAAAAAAAAGATAACTGTCTCTCACATGAGGTTTCCCTAGAAAGACACACACACACACAAATACTACTTCCTTCCCCATGTGCTCTTATATGTCTGTGTTCATACTGCTGCATAAATTAAGAGTGCTGGATGCACCTATCTAGCCAGGTTTTAGGTTCTCCAGAGAACTTTGGTTAACAAACATGGGTGTAGCACATGCCTGTAATCTGAGCACTCTGGAAAGCTGGGGCTGAGGTTCAGAAGGGAGAGCCCATGCTGGGGTAGTTTGGTAACTAGTGATAGCCTGTCTCAACATTCAAAAAACAAATACATGGTGGGGTGTGGTGGCTCACACCTGTAATCATCAGCACTCGGGAGGCTGAGGCAGGAGGATCAGTGTGAGTTCGAGACCAGCCTGGGCTACAAAGTGAGCTCAAGGCCAGCCTGAACTGCATAGCGAGACCCTGTCTCAAAAAGACAAAAAACAAAACAAAAAAACACCACGGTGTGGTGGTGCTTGCCTATAATCCCAGCAATCCCAGAACTCAGGAGGCTGAGGCAGGAGGGTCATGGAGAGTTGGAGGCCAGTATGGGGTACATAGTGAGACCCTGTCTCAAAAAGGAAAAAGAGAAGGAGGAAATATGAACTCAAATTTTATACATAAACATCTCAGATAAAACTATAAAGCCACACCCTTCCTTCAGTACATCACAATGTAACTTTTCAAATGCTTCCCCAAAACTCAAGCCTGGGGCTTCTTCCTCCTTCCCCAAAGCACAGACGGTGCCTTTGTTAAATTCCTTCTCCCTGCTGCTTTCATCTGTGTGGGTCTCTGCAGTCCCACATTTCCTAACATTTCAGGAGATCAATCTTCCAGTCTCTCCTCTACCAAACTTCTGGTAGTTCACAGACTCACTTGACAACCCAAGGCGAATGTGTCCCTCGGACCGCCAGCTGTCCTCCGTGTGCTCAAAACAAACTGCCCTCCACACAGAGTGAAAAGCATCTTCCTGCAGCATAGGCAGCACTGGGACTCTGCAGGTGATTCCCACGCATCTCAGCGTCTGTCCCAGGTCTGTTCAGCAGAGCACTTCACAGCACTGAGCCGTCTCTCTGATTGCCCGAGGGCTGTTTGAATGGCCCTGGGAGCCATTGCAGTACCCTTCCATGTACACCCACGGACAGCCATGTGGCTCGCCGCTTAAGTGGATGGTTCTGGAAGCACCACACGCTTCCTCCCAAGCTTGGCTCTGCTGTGAGCTGAGACTTTTTTGGCTGAAAACAGAGGTCACCACTCCCCAGCCCCCCGCAGATGTCTAAAGCTTTGCAAAGGAAAGCGGGTCCACAGCATGTCAGATGTCCCTGAAGCAGAGCAGAAACAGTGCTTTCTGACAGACCTGTTATCAGTCACCTGCTGTCTAGGGTTGACGAATGCATAAACGAATCCTCTCAGATGTGGTACAGAAGTGACATAAATGAATCAGAGCTAGCTGCACCCAAGCTCCAGAGACCCTAATGGTCGATTGGGCCTTGACTCCTCACTGCAGTTTTCTCTTAATGCCATCGTGTTTCTTCTGGAAATAGGTCATGTACTGGCCCCTGCGTTTTACAAGAAGTTAGAAAATGATTTAGGGTTGTTTTGTTTTGTGCAAAACTGGAGAGTAAACCCAGGGCCTTCACACTGAGATACTTCCCCAGCCCTTTTTTTTTTTATTTATTCTTATGTTTCTTATTTTGGGATGGGGTCTCACTCGATTGCCTAGGTGGAGCTTGAGTTTGTGACCCTCCTGCCTCTGCCCCCAGAGTGCCAGGTTACCAGCATGGACCGTCACACTGGGCTTCCTTTAGGTTCTTGCAGTGCTACCAATAACAATTACTTTCCAAACATTAATCTGGAGTCAAATGAATGCAGTTAGTGTCTGTTCAGTGCATTTGATACAATCCCTGCCCATCTCTCGACACCCACACTCATCTTCATGCATCTGGGTCTTTTTTTTTTTTTTTTTTTTTGGTACCAGGGATTGAACTCGCAACCTTGCACTTACCAGATAAGTGCTTAAGCCACTGAGCTAAGCTCCTTGGATCTTTTCTTGACAGTTATCAGCATTTAGTTTTTGAAAAACTAAGCCTTTGTGAACTCTTGCTCAGTGTCATCTGTAACTAAGCTTCGTGAAAGCCAGGGCCGTCAGATTCTCCATTACATTTTGTCTAAACCCAGTGCAAGACTGTCTCATAGAGAAACCTCAAAAGCTTTGTTGGACAAACCCAGGTGTGATGATGCACACCTGTAATCCCAGCTCTTTGTAGGCCAAGGCAGGAGGGTTGTCCCAAATTCAGTGCCAGTCTGGGCTATATAGTGAGTTTAAGTCCAGCCTGAACTACAAAGTGAGAGCCTGTCTCAAAAAAAAAAAACAAAAAAACAAAAACCCAAACAAAGCAGTATGATAGCTACTAACATAGCATTTATATTATATTAGGAAGTTTAAGGAATCTAGAAATGATTAAAATATATGGTAAGAGCCAGGAGTGGTATCAAACACCTAGTTCTCGGGAGGCTAAGTCAAGAGGATTCTTGAGAGTTTAAGGCCAGGCTAGACTACATAGTGACATCTTATCTCAAAAGACAAAAAAACAAAACAAAACCAAATATATATATGTATATATGTGTGTGTTTGTGTGTGTGTGTGTGTGTGTGTGTGTGTTGTAGGGTATCGTAGTTACTTTTTCTCTCATTGTTGAGACAAAATACCTGATGCCCAAAGTTAGGGAAAGGAAGGTTTATTTCTCACAGGTTGGAGGTTTCAGTCCACACTTAGTTGGCTCCAAGGCAAAATGACATGTCTGAGGGGCAGCAGTTCATGACCACCCCTGCAGCAAAGCGTAAACTAGGCAAAAAAGGGAGAAAGATATGCCTTCTTCTCACAATTACACTATATGCTGGCTCCACCCCTGGGTGGGTGTAGCACTCATACCATCAATCCAAGCACTAGACAACAAACCAATCACTAACGCTAGATTTGGCCACATTCATGATTGCATGAGGCTTGGGGGGCCATCTGAACATAAACCATAACAAGGGGCTAGAGGTATATGTAGCTCAGTGATAAAGCACCTACCTAGAATGTCCCAGGCCTTAGGTTTTTGGTCCTCAACATTATCTAAAGATGAATAAATCTAATTAAAATACACAGGCTACATGAATGGGTTATGTCCAAATATGTCACCATTTGTGTAAAGGATTGAGCATCCACATATTTAGACACCTACTGGTGGTCCCTGAAACAATCTCCTCTATGTACTGGGATACAAATGGACAGCTGTACATTGTGTTACTCTTATTATTATTATTACCATTATTTTTGGTACCAGAGATCAAATTCACGACCTCACACTTGCCAGGCAGGCACGTATGCCACTGAGCTAAATCTCTGGTTTCTACTTTTATAATTAAAAATAGCAAAGAGAGTAAGTTTTCAAGAACAAAAATCTGCATGATCTTGTGTGGCTCAGACACCACCATGCCTAGGCTTGAGTGACCCCAGACAGTGTTTAATCTTCTTGCCTCAGTTTCCTGATCTATAATAAAAGACCCCTCTTCCAGAGTGATCTTGAAAGATAAAAGGTGTTATGACCAATAAGACATTCACAACAGGGCCTGCCTTGAGTCCCCAGAAAAAAGCAGAAGAGGACTGGAAGACAGGGACTGCAGGAAATAGATTAGCTATGCCCGCACCTGCACCCAAACCCAGAACCAATGAAGCTGTTTCCTTACCCGGTGAAAGAGGCCTCAACAATGCACCTGGGTAATAGGAAGGGGCCGGCCTGGCCAGGCTGCTTGGCCCAGTGCAACTGTAAGAGTCTTTTCATGGGAGGAAGGAGAGTCGGTGGACAGATGTGATCGATGTGACAATGAAAGCTGAGGCCAGAGAGCTGCAGGAAGGGCCCCATGAAGGGCAGCAGGCAGCCTCTAGGAACAGATTCCTCTCGGGGTGTCCAGGAGGCCGGAGGCCCCCTGACACCCTGACAGTAGCCCAGCAACAGCAGTTTCAGAGTTTGGATCTCGGGCAGTATAGAATCTGTGTCATGAGCCACTCAACTGGGGACCTCTGTTAAAGCAGCCACCGGAAACTGGTACTGACAGAGGTGCCTGTTGCTCGTTCAGATCTCACAGCAGGTCTGGAATCACAGCAAAAGATTCCTGGGCCCATCTCTCTGCAAGTGGAGGCGGAGGACATCTGTCTCGGATAGTTTTCCTGGGCCTGGAGAGGCCGGTGTGGCTTGGTGAGCTCCACGCTTACAAACAGTCTCAGCCTCCTGGGCCTGGCGTCTTCGGAGAGGCCAGATCCCAGCTGCTGAAGCCGTCCTATGTGTCAGGCCCCTGGGCCTTGGGACCTGTCCTTTCATGGTCAGTAAGAAACACCTTTCATTTCTTAACCAGAAACAACAATGAGGAACCCAGCTGACTTTCCAGTAATGCCTATGGATTCATAAATACATTTTCTTCTTTTTTTCTCTAATAAAAATGCAACCCTCAATGATAGCCTCAAAATAGCTCTCCGGCTTACCGCATCACAGCTTTAATGAGCCAAGGATTCTATTTTTTCCCTTATTACACAGGACAATAATTCTTAACAACTTAAAATTTCAAAGCACTTCACAAGCATGTAATTAATCCTTTCCAGTGCCAGAGAGAAGGAAGCTGATATTCGTAGTATCTCATCCTGACATCCTTTAATTTGGCAGGGCTCCCTCTGCCTTTGAAAAGCAGTGTCTGTCCCACTAAGGTTATTTGGGTCACGTAGCTCCATCGGTCGGCCTCCCTGATGGAGCCTGGTAACCAGAGCAGTTTAAATTGCTGTCTCACCAGGTGAGACAGCCAGGAGCTGCTCCAACCTGGAGGGGAAATGGCAGCAGCTCCCCAGAGTAGTGACAAAGCCCGTCTGTCCTGCACCTGGGAGATGGGCTTGTGATGGGCCCACTGCCAAGCACCCCGTGCCCATTGCCCCAGAACCAGGGCCTGACGAGTATGGAGGCTGTTCCAGCACGGTCTCCCGAGGCCTGGCGTCCTCAGCGTGGGAAGCCCTGCTCGGCTGGCTTGGGCCTGCTTCCCCGGAGTCTGCCTGGTGGCGGCCCTGACACTAGGCCAGGCCTCCTGCCACTGTGCTCCAAACTGCGGACAGTTTTGCCAAACAGGGAGTTAGCGTGATCCTGCCAGAATGTGCCCCACCCCCCACCTTGGCATTGAACCCAGGGCCTCTCACTGAGCCATATCCCCAGACCATTTTTAATACCCAGTTTTGAAATAGGGTTTTTACAAAGTCATTTAACTGGCAAGGCTGGGCTCAAACTTGCAACACTCTTGCCTCAGCCTCCCAGAGTGCTGGGATCACAGGCAGGTGCCACCCTGCCTGATTTCAGATGTGCTTGTAATGAGCACAGTGGGGAACGGCAGGCTGAGGGGGAGCTGTAGGTGAGAAAAGACCAAAGCACAGTTCTCTGGGTCCTGCGGAGGTACAGCTGGGTTGCTCGGCTGGGCTTGATGGTAGAGAACATGAGAAACACTTACTGTTGTGTTGCCTCTATGTGGGCCACTTCTGTACCCCTGGAGGACTATTCCCAGGCCCATGGGTCATCTGCACTCTTCACCTTTCCTGGGTGGAGGCCCAACTGCGGGTTGAACCCATGGCCTGCGCATTGAGCTATATCCCTGCCACATTTATTTATTTACTTACTTACTTAGGTTTGTGTTTCACAGACCAATTCTGGCTAAAACTACCAGGTATGATGGTACATGGCTATAAACCCAGCACTCAGGAGGCTGAGGCAAGAGAATCACTGTCAGTTCAAGGCCAACCAGGGCTGCACAGTGAGTTTAAGGCCAACCAGGGCTGCACAGTGAGTTTAAGGCCAGCCTGAACTGCATATGAAACTTTATCTAAAAAAAAAAAAACCAACTAGCTACATTGTAGCCAAATCTAGCTACAATGTATTTCTGTACAGCTCATCAATCAAGAAGAGTAACTTTTGTATTTTCAAATGGTAAAATCATAAGAAAAATATTTCACTACACATGAAAACTACATAAAATTAAAATTTTTCTGTCCATTTATTGGGACATAGCCCCACTCATCATTTGTAGTTTATCCATGGCTGCTTTTGCTACAACAGCAGAGCTGAATCCTTGTGCCATAGACTGTATAGCTCACCTCAGCTAAGGTATTTGCTCTCTGGTCCTTTATAGAATCAGTTTCCCAAACCATGAGTGGTAGAACATACCCACAGTCCCAGTAATCTGGGAGACTGAGGCAGGAGGGTTGCAAGTTTGAGATCAGGTAATTTACTGATTTTAGCAAAATAGCATAAAATATCTCAACACTTCAAAAAAATTTTTTTTGAGACAGGATCTTGCTTAGTTCAGGCTGGTCTTGAATTTATGCAGCCCATGTTGCCTCAAACTCATAGCCATCTTCCTGCCTCAGTCTTCTGAGTGCCGGGATAACAGGAGAGCACCACAACACTCAGCTCAAAATTAACAACGTTTGAAAAGCGTGGGGGATGTAACTCAGTGTGCAGATCTCAGGGTTAGTGCTGGTGGCAGTGGTGGGACAGGGAAGGAGAGCATGATGGGACGTGGGTATTTATGTCTTCAGAGCAAACGGAAGTGGCCAGGTCAAGGGAGGAAGGCAGAGGCCAAAGGGAGGAGCCTTAGCTTTTGCAAGGCCAGTCCTGATGGACTGGCTAGTTCACAAACGCGACTCCGAATTCTTTAGAATGCCTTCCTTCCAAAAGCTGAGCTTCATTCTGTGAACCTTGAAAGTGATTTGGCCTTAGCGACTCATTTCTAACGAAATAATCCAGAAGTGACAGTATGTCATTTTGGGGATGGGTCAAAAAGTGGGCCACTGCTTGTTCAAAAAGTGGGCTTCCTGCTTGTTCTCTTTTTTTGGGTTCCCTTGTCATCTGAAGTGACCCTTGGAGAAGTGTACATGCTGAGCCGTTGGGGCTTGTAAAGAGCGGAGGTCAACCGTCCACCCGCTCGTGTATGGCCCCTTGGAAGGAGTCTTTTCACACGCTGGACTCTTGATGACCACAGCCCAGGCCTGCAGCTGCCCCAGCCCTCCCAGCCGAGCTGCATTCCTGACCCACAGAAACTGACTCAGCAAGGCGGGACATGGCTCCGTGCCTGGCCCGGGGTGCCCAGTGTGCCTAGCACACGTGTTAAAGCCCTGCTCTGCAACAAGCAGCAAACCCAAGCTGCTGTGGGAGAGATAAGCCTTTGTTGCTAGAGTCAGCTAAGGCTTGGCGTAATGTGATGTGTGTCAACAAATTACTAACAAAGCCAGCAATTGGAACCTTTTGACCAGAAATCTCTAGCATTTCTACTTTACTAAAATATCCTTGAATTTAAAGCTTAGAGAGACCTCAGGGAGCCTTTGAATTTGCCCTGTTTATCCAACAAATTCCACCTACCCCATCTGGACAAAAGGGCCTTGGATGAGACAGACCTGATCCCTGGAGTTTGGGTCTTACAGGAAAAGATAGTCGTAAAACAGTGAGAACGTAAGAGATGATTTCAGACAAGCGGGAGACTTGGGCAGAAGAGGTGGCAGGTGCGGGGGGTGTGTGTGAGTCCAAGGAAGGAAGTACCAGACCTGTGTCTAAATTCTTTTCTTTGAGTCAGACTCCTGCTGTGTAGTCCAGGCCGGCCTTGAACTTACGGTGACCCTCCTGCCTCAGTCTTTCGTACTGAGATTACAGGCCTGAGCTAGCATACCCAGCTGTGTCTAAATATTCAAAGTAAAGCCAAGCACGGTGGTACAGACCTATAATCCAGTGCTTAGGAGGCTGAGGCAAGAGGATCTCCACAAATGTGAGGTCAGCCTGTGTTACACAGTGAGCTCAAAGCCTGCCTGGACTACATTAGCGGGACCCTGTCTCAAACAAACAAACAAACAAACAAGATCAGGCTAGTAGTAAAGAAATATGTCCTATTTCCCTACCTATAATACTACTGAGGAAAATATGTCCCATTCTCCTACCCTGCAAGCAGCCCGGCAAAGTAGTGCAAGACCAGCTTTGAATTTAAAACCCAGACTTCCTTGAGTCCCCCCAGGGAAAACGGTGGCCAGAGGGAGCATCCTGGCCCTGCACCTCCTCCAGCCCCCGCCCCAGTCCTGCACCCTGCGGTGCCCCTGAGCCCAGCCTGGCCCTGGCCTCTCCGCCCCAGACAGTCGTCCGCAGCAGGTTTCCCCCCAGGGCTTCTCAGAAGCAGGTGGCAGTGCCTGTGTGCCATGAGAGCTGGCCTTGCCCACAGTGCTGCTGCAGCACGGTCCGGCGGGGTCCCCACACCTGGCCACTGCCGCAGGAGGGCCAGGCCGGTCCTGGTCTGAGCTGCTTTCTGTCGCTGCCAGTTGAATTCCCACCAACTTGGTGCTTTAAGCCACACACGCATGGTCCTAGAGACGGGGCAGGAGCCAGCGCAGGCCTCACGGACGACACGCACTCTTGCGACAGACTCCTGCCATGTAGTCCAGGCTGTCCTAACCTACCACAGAACCAGAGTAACTGCAGACCGTCAGCCTCGGAACAGGCCTGGGAAGACCCTGGTCACCCCACCCACCTAGCAGGAAGGCCACCTTCCTCCTAGCCCACCTCTTTATCTCCTTCAAGAGCCAATCCAGGGCTGGTGCACATCTGTAATCCCAGCACTCGGGAGGCTGAGGCAGGAGGATCACCTTGAGTTCAGGGACAGCATGGGATATATAGTGAGTTCAAGGCCAGTGAGAATTACAGAGCAAGACCCTGCCTCAAAAAACAAAAATAAAAACCAAAGAGCCAATCTAAAGACTGTTTCTTCAGAACATCCCCCTGCTTGTTGTGAGGGACTTTATGCTAATGTTCTATCCACCTACTTACCCCACTTTTGTTTTTTTAATTTATTTTTGAGATATGGTCTTGCTATGTAGCCCAGCCTGGCTTTGAACTCACAGCAATCCTCCCACTTCTGCCTCCCAAGTGCTGGGATTACAGGTACGTGCCACCACTCTGGGTTCTTTTGTTTTTCATTAGGCCCAAGGCACAGAGTCTAGCCAGCATTGCCTCACGTGTGAGTGTGTATGTGAGTGTGTGTGTGTGTGTGTGTGTGTGTGTGTTGTCAGGTGTCTACACGTCTTGTCTCTGTAACTCAAGGGAGAGGGACTCAGAGTGTCTGCATCCGGTTTCCCCAGCCAATGGCAAAGGTGACTGACCAAGTTCAGGAAGAAAGGCCAGGAGGCAGACCTGGTGCAGCATGGCAAGACTGAGCTCCAAGGCTTCCAAGTCCTTAGAGGGGTGCCCTCTGGGGAGTCCTGGGTACTGAGAGGAGAAAGTGAGTAAATACTGTCCCCTCCTGCTCCCGGGCTGGGGCCCAGCACAAAAGCGGTTGTCATTCTAATTGCTGCAGGCCCCTTAGAGGTGCCCACCGAACTCCCAGCAGGTTTGGGCTTCTGGGTGCCAGAGGAGGATCTCGGGAAGCCAGGGCACAGGACCCACGGCCAAGTGGGCTGGGGATGGGCAGGGAGCTGGCAGAGGAGGCTCGGGCCAGTCGGGTGCCCTTTATCTGCGATCCCCACCTGTGAGCCACAGCTACTGGCTAAGGAACCCCTCCTGTGCGGCTCTGTGGGAACAGGTGGTCTTTGCTGAGAGCTGAGGACTCCGGCCAGCCTTTGGACAGCCGCTCCCATCACCCTTGCTGGGAAGGGGCTTGTCCTCTGTCCACTGCGTAACCACGGGACTAAGGTCAGCTGGGCAGCCTCACGGGGAGGGATTTCTGGCAAGTCCTCTTCTCCCGCCCCTCTGCCTCCCTTCTGCCTTTCTTTTCGTTCCTACTTTCAGTCCCTGACCCCGCAAACCTGCTAAAAATGCTCACTGAAGCCATGACGCCCTCCTGTGGCCTTTGGCACCCGTTTTGTATTTTCAGCTCTGGGTCTTGGCCTCACGCCTAGGTCACTCCATCGCCTGACGCGAGCATGCCTGGAACCTTCCCTTCGGGCCAGGCGCTGTTCCAAGCTCTTCCCTGGCCCCTGGGACCTGCTCACAAGGCCACAAGATGCACCCCTCGTCACTCTGAACCCACAAACGAGAGCAGGTACCTGACTGGGTAGCAGCTGCCCAAGCAGGCTGAGCTGGGAGCGGCTGCCCAGTAATGGACAAAGCACCATCCTCCAGGCTCCCCTGGGGCCCCGGGGACTCAGCTCTGGAGGCTCCAAAAGGTGAGAATTTCATGTTAGTTCAACTCTTCCTGTTCCACAGGTGTTTCCTGAAAGCCCACAGGGCCTGGGTAGGCATCACCACCTGCTTTCTGAGGGAGACCTCTGCATTGTTTCTCTCCACCGGTACTCACTGGAAAACTAAGTTTCTAGCTGAGCATGGTGGCACATACCTGCAATCCCAGGACTTGGGAGGCTGAGGCAGAAGGACAGCCTTGAGTTAAAGGCCAACCTGAGCTACATAGCGAGTGAGAGCCCAGCCTGACATACATAGTGAGACTTTGTCTCAAAAAAGAAAAAAAAAAAGCAAATCAAGTTTTTAACCAGTTTTGGGTGAATGTTCCATTACTTGCATGAATGGCCACGAGAAAAGGTGCCCCTTCGAGAAGGGGCATTTCCATCTTGATCACGTCCCCCGGAAGCTGGCTTTAACACTGCCGGTGGACTCTCCCCCACCAGGATGGAGTCAGCACTTCCTCCCAGGCATCTGGCCTTGTCCGCCTCCCACTCTGATTTCCCCGCAGCTGAACTTTGCCCTTTATTTGCTTTATTTGTGACCTCTTCTCCGTGGCCTTTTGGCTTATTAATTAATTTATTTTCCCACTAACCAAGCAGCACTTGACAAGTATTTATTTGAACTTGCTACCACTTGTTGGTTCTGACCGCAGTGATTAACCTGAATATCTGCAGAAGGGGAATCTAGCTGCTTTGGGGGAACAGCTGTCCAAGCGGCTCTCAGACAGGGTGGAGAGGGTGCCCTCCAGAGCAGAGGCGGGCCATGGACAGCCCCAGAGGACAGGGTGGTGTCTGGCTCTTGACAGGCGGGGTTGCCTACTGCCTGGTGTAAAGCACTGAGGTCCCAGGAGCTCACGCTTCCCGCCTGCATCGCCTGTCCCTTGTCACTGCTCAGCCGGAACCGCGACCTGGGGACATGCTGAGTCTGCTCCAAGGTAGTGGAAGCCTCTGCCTCTGACTTGGGGTCTCGTGTCTTCGCAGTTAAATACCAGCTAGCTCGTCAGTAAGGCGAGGTGCCCAGGCTCTCCACGGCTAGCTCGTCAGTAAGGCGAGGTGCCCAGGCTCTCCACGGCTAGCTCGTCAGTAAGGCGAGGTGCCCAGGCTCTCCACGGCTAGCTCGTCAGTAAGGCGAGGTGCCCAGGCTCTCCACGGCTAGCTCGTCAGTAAGGCGAGGTGCCCAGGCTCTCCACGGCTAGGTTTGCTCAGTTTGCTCCTGGCTTCGTGAGCACCGAGTTAAGGTGACCTGCAAACTGCGCCGTTTCTAGGGTATAAAGTTGTCTGGGAGTTTGCTTAGCAGGTGTCACAGCACGGTACAGTGACAGACACGACGTTTATAAACTTCACAAAGATCTTGTGGCTTTTACATCATCCTCGGGGAAAGAGGGAGGGTGAGGCACAGTGGGGGCCTGGCACTCTCTCCAGGAGCCTCTGCCCTCCATGGCACTGGGAGGCGCCTCAGGGTCCCTTCCACAACCAGGCAGAGTGGCCTGGGTGCCAGGATTTACATTCCCACTCATGTTTGTGTATTGTGGCATTTTATAATCTAGCATCAAGGTTTTCTAATAAAAAGATTTTTCTTTTTTGTGTTTGTGTTTTGAAATAGGGTCTTGCTATTAGTTCAGGCTGGTGGTCAGCTGACTGCCCCCCGGCTGGCCTGCAGCTGGCAGCGGTCCTCCTGCCTCAGTCTCTGAGAGGTAGGATTACAGTGTGCCCACATAAAAGGTTTAAAAACACTAAAAATGGCCCTCGTCAGAAGGCAGCAGCCAGTTCCAATATGGATCCTAAGTGCGGGCTCCGGTACACATTTGCGGTATCAGCCCTCCCTCTCCTCCCCTGCTTCATAAAGAGGTTAATTTCTCTTGTTTGTTCTGGGGGACAAACAGTCGGGACAAGGGAAAAAGACCGAGAGAAATCTTTAGAATTTTACTGTGGCCGGGCTGCAGCTCAGCGGTGACTACAGCGGTGACTGAGCGCTCGCCCATCCCTAAGGCGAGGCTGCAGCCCTGGGCAGGGTGACGGCGCCGGGTCCCACACAGGGCGCATCTCAGGCGGCGCTGGACTCCGTGTGGAACCTGCACCCAGGACCCCCACTTGGCCCAGTGTGAGATGGAGGTGAGGCGGTCCGCGCTGTGGGCACCGGGCTGCGGAGAGGGGGCAAGACCTATGGGGGAGCTCCCTGCTAGGGACCCTGGGACCCCCATCCTGTGCCTTCATTTTACTTCACTCAGCGCTTTCAGGGGACAGAGACCCGAGATCTGTGGAAATGCAGAACGCTAGTGGAGAAATTCCAGCGTGGAGCTTCTTTGGCACCTGACGCTGCATTGCAGTGCTTTGCGGCAGGGCAACAACTATCCCAGAAGGGAGAACCCGCCCTCCTTCCTTCTCCTCCCTCTCAGGAAAACAGATGGACAGACAGACAGACAGACAGACCCACCCCGTGGCCAAAGCCCCCGTCAGAACCACGGTGAGACACCCCCGCACCCGTCCAGGCACCAGAGCCTGACGGGCAGCACCTGGGAGCTGCCGGGGCTCAGGAGGGGAAGCTGGTCAGGTCCTGCCCTTCCCTGCTGGGCAAGAATCTGGGGACACCTCTTCTGCACACTTGACACCTGAGACCCTGAGGCAAGTGGCAGCCTCCCCGATGGAAATGCCTTGAGGTCTAAGGGGCAGGGATACAATCGCACAATCGCTTTGGCCAAGTTCTCCCCTAAGGGCCAATGGCTACTTAGCAACCAAAGCAATTTGGCCCAGCTCGGAAAACCACCCATCCCCAGATAGTTCAGCAAGGCAGCATCGGAGCCAGGCTGCTGCTGGTCCTCAGGGCCCAGAGGAAGGCGTCCAGCCTCCCGTCTGTGCGGGCTCTGCAAGAGCTGGGTTAGGGAATAAACACCTCAAACATACACTTCCACCAGCAGAAGCAGCCAGCCAGAGAAGGGGGCTCCTGCGTGCTTCTAACCCCAGGGGCCTGGACCAGCCTGGTAGACGGCTCGGAGCAACTCCCCCACCCTCTGGCACCCGGCAGAGGGGTCACAGCCGTGTCCTCAGGGAGCAGAGGTCAGGCTGGACCAGTTCCTAAGGTAGATGCCAAGGCCTCACCGTGCACCCCCTGCTCCCGGCTGGGGCGGAACCCAGGGAATGCTGAGCTGCATCCCCAGCCCTTTTTATTTCCTTATCTGGGACAAGGACTCAGTAAATGGCTCAGTCTGGCCTTGACTTTGCAGTCTCCTGCCTCAGCCTCCAGAGCTGCTGGGATTACAGGCGTGTGCTACTATGCTCCATCCCTGGGTCCCTTCACCTTCACCAAACGATATTCCTCAATTTGGTGACTTCTGAAATTCATTGATTTAATTTTTAAAAACCCCAACCAAGCGATTCATCAGGTTTAGATAGAACTGCAGGGGAGGCATCGGTGAGGAAGTGAAACCCTAACGCGTCTCCCTGGAGCTGTTGAGCAGGCCAGATGGGCGGCATTCGGGGAGGAAGCAAGGAGACATAGAAGGAGGCCATCCCCGTGAAGCCTGCAGATCACCCCAGGGAACCAAGCCTGCATGAAGGCAGAAGCAGGGGTGGGTTGGGGGTGTGAGAACAGGAGGGGCCGAGCTTGGCCCCAGGCCCATGCAGGGGGCGGGGGTTGGGCCTCGTACAGGTCCTCGGAGCCAGCAGTTTCAACAAGTGGGCAACTAGCTTTGTGTCTGGTAAGAGCATTCTGGCTGCCAGGTCCCATAGTGGGTGGTGGGGAAGGGTGGCCTCAGGAGACAGGAACCCTAGTTGGGGTGGTCTGGGATTGGGTGGGTATCCAGGTACACAGACAACGGTGAACAGAAGGTGAGATTCAAAAAATTTGTGCGGTCAACCATGGATTGGGCAGAGGAGCTAAGAGAAAAGGAAAAACCAGGCCCTAAGCCCTGCTTGACGTCCCAGGGTCCCAGACCCTAATGCTGAGACCCCAGTCACCGCTAAGAGAGGAGCAAAAGGAGCCCGTGGGAGGCGGTTAGTTTATGGGGGTGGAGCTGTCTTGAGCAAGATCAGTGTCCTCAGAGACCCTGAGCAGGGTGCATGTACCCATAATCCCAGCACCACGGGAGGCTGAGGCAGGAGGATTGCATTTGAACCCAGCCCAGGCAGCTGAGAGTCGGCAGGATCCTGTCTGTTATTGTTTATATCTAGATGCCCCCAAAGATCGATGCACTCATGGGTGGGGCTTTGGGAGGTGGCTGGATCATGGGGTGTGATAGTCATCAGTGGACTAGTCCTCTGATGAGCTTGTAGCTAACCCTGATGCTAGGAGGTTCAGGCTGGTTGGAGGAGGAGGTTCCTGGGGTCGTGGCCTGGGGAGGTTGCCTCCCTCCCACTCCCTCCATCTCCCTGTTTCCTGCTGCCTGCCGTGCAATGTTGCTCCTCTGCAATACCCATCCACTGTGCTGCCACATACGCAGGCTGTCATGGGCTGGGACTAAAGGCAAAGCTGGTGCACAGGCAGCCCTGGGTCAGGGGTCTGGTCGGGTTCCCTGTCCACAGCTGGCCGGCCGGGAATGTGGCTCAGGGCAGGGCCTCAGCACGGGCGCCAGCTCTTTCTAGTGTCCACTGTGCCCTCAGCAGAGACACATCTCATGGAACTGAGTGCCCCAGGGGCCCAGACGCCCCCTGCCTGTTCCCAGGTGAGTCAGGTGGGTACTGGCAGGTGCCGGGCGCTACGTCCTACAGAGAGCTGGAGCAAGCGCTCAGGGTCCTGACTCGACAGCCTCCTCCTAACCCAGCAGCCACCCCAGAGCCAGCACTGAGGCCTCTGTATGTCCCCCTCCTCAGGTTCTCCATGTGGTTGGGCTGCAGTCAGTCCCCTGGGGGGCACCCTGGCATCTCTGACACAGTCCCCCAGATCAGGGATTTTAACTCAACTCTGCAAGACGTGCCAGTTGGCTTTTCTTGGGAGAGGAATGAGCAATGCTGAAGGGTAGGCGCTTTCAGAGCCTAAGCAGCATGCCAGGCGCAGTGCTGCAGGCCTGCAGTGCCGGAGCACAGGAGACTGAGGCAGGAGGGTCGATGTGAGCTCAAGGCCAGCCCAAACTGCATAGTGAGACCCTGTCACGACGCAAACTGATACAGCAGAAGCAGCAGACCTCGAATGGTGCCACCCTCTTAGGCGTCACATTCACCTTGCGTAATTCTAGTGTTTCCCGAGCTCCTCTCCGGTGTTCAGGAGCTCAGTGACGCAGACGTTTACTGTGCGTCCCTGTGAGACCCTGGGCTTATCCTCTAGCTATAAAGACGGGAAAGACTTGGCTTTTGAAGCGCAGGATCTGAGGGTGAGGGAGGCAAGTCGTCCTCCCACAGCACAACTTCTGCCGTGAAAGACTGAAGAGTAGGGGGCTGCTTGGGCTCCTGGGAACACCCGGAGGCGCCACCTGACTCACAGGCACCTTTGCCTCGCAGCGCCGGAGAACAGGTGCTGCATGCTTTGCCGGCTGTGGCGCCACGTGCTGCAGATATAGCCAGCCCCGCTCTTGTAGCACAAAAGCAGTCATAGACACTGTGTGAGTAACTACGACGCCTGCGTTCCACACCGCTCTACTTATGGGAACTGGCTCTGTGTCATGAGGTGGTCCGTAAGCCCAGCACTCAGGGAGGCTGAGGCAAGACGATTGCAAGTTTGAGCCAGCTTTGGCACTTTAGCAACTTAGCAAGACCCTAAGGGCTGGGGGGGGGGCTGGAATGTGGCTCAGTGTGAAGGCCCTGGGTACAATCCCCAGAGCCCACGTACACACACACACACACACACACACACACACACGTGCGTGGTCTCTGTCCTTCAGAGAGTAGGGAACCTATCAAGGTACTAGGCAGAAAGCGACGTGGTCTTTGGAGTGTGGAAATCCAGTTAGAAGGCCACAGAAAAGAGGTGGTGAGGACCTAAACCGGCAGGGGTGGGGCAGCTGGAGGGGAGAGAGGGTGGCATCATCAGCCATTAGGGAAAGCTCAAGCCAACCACCGTGAGATACCGTTTCCCCCCCTCACTGCAGTAATACACAAAGCAGATGACAAGTGGGGAGCAGTGGGCACCCTCATGCTCCACTGGTGCCAGGTGACATGTGCAGCCACTTTGGAAATCTCAGGCCTTTCCTCAAAAGGGAGCTGCCATGCGACCCAGCAGCCCAACTGCCAAGTAACAGGCGGCAAACTGAGACGGTGTCCGCACCAACACGCTCACCCACCCATCCCAGCGCCTCTCAGAACAGCTCCGAAGCGGGGCAGTGCAAGTGTCCGCCGCCTGATGCATGGGTAAGTGAAACATGGTCTCTCGTGTGATGAAACATTACTCATCATCCAAAAGAACAATGTACTGATACAGCAGATAAACCCTGAAAACGCGATGCTAGGGAGAGAAGCTACTCACAGAAGGCCACTTACGGTGTGATTCCATTTCTGTGAAATGTCCAGAGTAGGCAAATCTACAACAAACAGGAAGATTAGTGGTTGCCTAGGGCTCGGTAGTGGTGGGGGAGGACGAGTGACTGTCAAAGGGTCTAGAGTTTCTCTTGGGGGTGGACACATGGTTCTAAATGCGGCTGCACAACTTATGAATATGCTAAAAACTGTTGTATACTTTCAGTGGGTGAAATGTATATGAGAACTGCAACTCAATAAAGTGGACTAAAAAGATTCCCAAGGTAACCTGAGAAGAGTAATTTTCTCTCAGCATCTCCCTAAATAAATATCTGTCAGATGCAATTGAAACTACTCATCATGGCTTGTAAAGTACAGGCAGCGTTTTGTAATTTAGAATTTAGTGTTTTGTTTAATTTAATTCAGCACATGTGTTTCCATCTTAGGAATGCTAGCCCAGTAACCACAGAACGCTAAAATCTATAGGACGGCACAGCAGCAGAACACTGCTGGAGAAGCTGCCGGGCGCCCTTTCCCTGGCGAACGCGTCCTGTCTGCTGCGGGTCTCTGCGGCTCGCTTTCTGTGTGTGTGACGACAGCTGGATCCGCGCTGCCTGCGTCCACCCTTGAAAGCAGGAAGTCAGTGGTTCTGCACATGCCTAGAACTGCAAGATGGTCATGACCATCATTTCCATCACGTCGAGAAAAGCTCCACATCCACTAAAGTCACCCTCATTTCCTCCTCCCCACGGTCCTACACAACCCCTCATCTCCTGTCTGCAGGTGTAAATTTGCCTATTTTGGACGTTTTGCATGGGTGGTGTCACACAGTGTAGCGGTCTCTGTGCCTGGCTGCTGTCACTTAATGTCAGGTTTTCAGAGTTCATAAACGTGAGGGCGTGTATCATACTTCCCCCTTCTTACTGATGAATAGTATTTCATTATTCGACTGTATTGCATTTTATTTATCCACTCGTTAGCTGATGGGTGTTTGGCGGTCTCTACTTTTTGGTTATTTTAAATACAGCTGCCAGGAACTGGGATTGGAGTGGCTGAGCAGGCACGATTATGTCAGAAGATCACAACGAGGACCTGAGTGTAGACAGTCCCAGGAGAGGGTCTGAGTCTGCAGAATCCAGTTGGAAGGTGGTGAATCCCTTCCCACCCCGGGACCCTGACCACCACACGGCTGCACCCTCAGGGTCGGGAGCACTGTGGTGCTGTCATCTCCAGCCAGAGATAAAGGAGCCGCAGCATGAACAGGTTAATGTGAGCCCTCGCCACAGCCACTCAGACCTCTTCACTATCCTTCACGATGATGACGGGGTGCTAGTTCCTCTCCAAGACGAGGTGAGAGTGGGTACCGGTGACCATGTCCTTCTTTTGTGCTCTATATGCTTGGCTGTCTCTCTGAACGAATAACATGGTAATTTTAGCAGGCCTGGTTCCATGTTTAGGGAATTCAGTGCAGCTGTGCACCAAGACTGCTGAGAATTCCCATCTGACCTCCTTGTGGCTCTACTTTCAAAAATCTTTGGTAAAATATATGACATAAAATATGCCACTTTGGTCAAGTGTGATGGTGCAGACCTGTAATCCCAGCACTAGAGAGGCTGAGGCAGGAGGATCACAGCAAGTTCAAGGCCAGTCTGGGATACACAGTGAGATTCTGTCACAAACAAACAAACATGCCACTTTAGCTTTGTTTTCTTTTGTGGTTCCAGGAATTGAACCCCACTTCTAACAATTGCTAGCCAAAAGCTCTACCACTGGGCTATGCTCTGCCCACACTCCAGTCACTGTCTTCTGGGAGCGGACAGTGGCAGCCAGGTCTTTGCACTGCGCTATGTCCACTAGCCTCTTTTCCCGAGACAGTCCCACTAGGTTGCACAGGCTGGCCTCAAGCTTGAGTCCTCCTGACTCAGCCTTTCAAATAGCTGGGACTACAGGCATGGCTGGAAAACATTTCTAAATATATAATTCAATAGCATTAATTGCCTTTATGGTACTCCACAGGCATCATCACTATTTCCAAAACTTTTCTATTAGATAAAAAGAAATTCTGAATACTTTCCAAAAACCTCCATTCTTCCCTCCTCCCAGCCACTGGTAACTTTTAATCTACATTGTCTTTCTGAATTTGCCATTCTAGATATTTTGCACAAGCAGATTCATTCTGTTTCAGTATAAAATGTCCTCCAAAGGTGTCATATGCGTGGAAGGTGGTTGCAGCATGGAGTACTATCTTGGTTACTTTTTTCGATGCTGAGACAAAATGCCCACCACCGCAAGTTGAAGGAGGAAAGATTTACTTGATTGGGTTCGTAGAGGTTTGGGTCCTGTCAGCTGGCTCTGAGGCAGGGTGGCACGGCAGAGGGGCACGGCGGAGCAGAAGCAGTCCATGGTGTGGCAGGGTAGAAGGCAGAAGGCAGGGAGCAGCTGCTGCCTCTCCCCTTTATCCCTCCTGTGCTGCTGGCCTGTTGGGTGGCACCACTCATATCCACAGTGGGCTTCCCATTATCTACATGCAGAACTACGCTAGACCAGTTATTGGGCTAATTTAATAATCCCAGCATCATGTGCCCTAGATCCACCCACCTCTGCGAAGCCCTGGCTGGGACTGCGTGAGACTCTGGGGCAGCACCTAGATAGAAGCCATGGCAGGTGCTGCGCGCAGCGGTGGGTTCACCTGCCTCCTGGCTGCCATGGGATGAGCAGCAATCCCCTGCTAGGCTTCTACCAGGCTGTTTCTGCCTTGGAGCCAGCAGGCTTTGGACTGAACTCACTAGAAACTTTCAGCCTGATAAAACTCTCTTTCTTTAAGTTGTGGATGTTGGTTACTTTGTGCCGGCAATGGCAAAGTGGCTAAAACAGATTTTGACGCTATTGAAGTGGAGTTAGTGCTGTGACTGTACCCAGTCACTGGCTCAGAAGCCTTGGGGACTGGTTTTCCAGGGAGGCTGGGAAGTGTGTCGAAACGAGGGCTAGAGAGGTCTACAGTGCTGTGAGTTGGGCTTGGCATTCAGCTCTGGACAGAGCTCGGAGACCCAGAACACTGGCTGGACTGCGGACAGAAAAGGACCGGCTCGGGAGACTTCAGTTGGGAACAGGGACCTCGTTAGCAGCTGGACCACAGGCCACGTGCGTCCTACTCTGGCAGAAGTTATTTCTTCATTTTACCCATGTCCTGAGACTTTGCAGGTGCTGAGATTATGAGCAGAGGACTAATAAATCTGGTAGAGGAAATTCTTTTGTTTTTTGAGACAGAGTCTCAGTATGTGATTCAAGCTGGGCTTGAACTCATTGTGTAGTTCCACACTGGTCTCAAACTCCCATCAGTCCTCATGTTTTAATCTCCCAAGTGCTGGGGTTACAGGTGTGGGCTACCATGCCTGGCAAAGAGCATTTTAAAGGCTGTGAGATAGGCCTTGTTGGCTACTTTTAGTCAAGTCTACAGTGCAAATCAGGAGAGAAAAAGGAAGCTGAATGATTTGAAAAACTTGCAGCATAGCCAGAAAGGAGCCACAAAGTCAGGGGTATGGGAAACAGTAGTTGCTCAAAAAAATTGGCATTAAAAAGAAGCCAAGTAGTTTGCATAGTAGAAAAGCCAGTCTGAAGGCATCTCAGGAGTCAGCAAGGTCCCGCCCTTCTCAGGGTCAGGATGCAAAAGATTGTTTTCATTTGAAAAGAGAACTCCTGAACCCCATGTTGGAAAAAGACCATCTGGGGAGCTGATTCCCTGAGATTTATTTTACCATGCTCAGCCATGCAGGCACTTGGAGGCCTTTGCAGTCATGGTCCAAGGGGAGTCTGCTGCTGCTCAGGCTGGCAGCAGATCTTGGCATCATCCACTTGGTGCTGGTTTTACAGGTATACAAAGTAGCAGAATTATGGGGTCGTGGACAATTCCACCCAGATTTCTGAAAAAGACCTGAGAAGCCAAGTAGTGTTCCTTTGAGAGAGCAGTGAACAAAGCTGTGAGAGTGAAGTTAAAATGCCTTGGAGACCCCAGGAAGTTAGCGATGCAAGGAGCATGGAGCATCTGCCAAGGAAGAGTCCAGGCAGAGTAAACCAGTCCGAGAGACACAGTGACAAGCTGCAGTGCAGGAGGGGGGCACCCCAAACCTTTTGAAGCTCCTATTTTGCCACTACTTGTCATGTTTGCTGGACATGGAGCTACAGGATTTAGTATTTGCCCCTCTAGGGTTCTGGCCGTGTTTTGGTGTGATTCCTTTTTAACCCCCATCTCTTTCTTTTGGAACAGGATTGTTTATCTGCGCCGTTGTATTTTGGAAATATTTAACTTTCAGTTTTTCACACGAGCTCACAGCTAAGAGTTTGTCCTGAGTCTCAGAAGAGACTTTGGACTTGGAACTTTTTTTTTTTCCTTTGAGACAACGTCTCACTATGTAGTTCAGATTGTCCTTGCACTTGCTATGTAAAGACAGGCTGGCCTCAAACTTACAGTGACCCTCCTGCCTCTCCTCCTGCGTGCTGAGATTACAGCGTGTGTCGCTATGCCTGATAGGACTTGGACTTTGGAGCAATGCTGAAACTGTTAAAATTTTGATGACTCTTAGAGATGAACTAAGTTCATTTTACGTAATGGGATGGCATCAGTCTTTTGGGCTTCCATGGGCAGAATGTTAAATCCAAAATGGTACCCAAATCGCTCATGTATGTGGGAGGAGGCTGGATCACTGGGGTGCTATGCTCATCAGCGAATTCTTCAGCTGCTGAGTTCGGTAGCTGATGTGCTGTCACGAAGTGGATCACGGGGATGTGACCTGGTCCCATCTGCTTCCTGGCTGCCACAGGACGAGCATTCTACCCTCTATCAGGTCCTTCCGCCATGTTGTTTCTGCCCTGCTGGCTGATCATGGACTGGACGCACTGGAAACTGTGAGCCAGGCACACTTCTCCTCCTCTAAGTTATGGGTGTTGGGAATTTTGTTCCCGTGATGGCAAAGCAACCAACGCAAGAGTCGGACAGTGTTTGTCTTTTTGTGCCTGGCTTATGTTTCCAAGTTTCACCCAATCATAGAGTGAACCAGAACTTCACTCTTGTGATGATTCAGTTTTGCTCCACTGTACGTCTAGATCACATTTTGTCACCCACCCATCTGTGGACACTTTTGTTGTCTCCACTTTTTTTTAACAGGGTCTCACTATGTAGTGCAGGCTGGCTGTGAACTCACAGAATTACAGGCGTGCACCACAACACCCAGCCTGTTCCACCTTTTGGTTGATGTGAACAATGCTTGGTGACATGGCTGTACAAGTGCTTATTTGAGTCCCTCTCTCAGTTCTTTGGTTTACACTTAGAAATGAAATTGCTGTGTCACAAGGCATTGTATGGCTTTGTTTTTCAGTGTTGGGGACTGGAAACATGACTTTGTTTATGCTGAGCAAAACTCTGCGCCTGAGCTATATTCTGAGACAATGTGTCTCTCAGTTTCCTAGGCCAGCCTTGAACCTGAGATCCTCCTGCAGGAGCCTGGCGAGGAGCTGGGATTACAGGCCAGGTGCACTCTATACTTGGCTCATGTCTAACTTTTTAAGAAATTACCACATTTTCCTACCAGCGAAGCATAAAGATTCCAATTCCCCATATTTATTTAATTATAAAATTACACTTATTTAATTATAAAAAATTGTTTTAAATTTTAACCATTTTTTAAATAAAAATGCTATGTTTTTATACAATGGAATACTATTCAGCCATAAAGAATGATAAACTGGACACTTTTATAGGTAAATGGATGCAACTTGAGAATATATTCATTAGTGAAATAAATAAGGCACACATGTAAACATTGTATTGTTTCATTAGTGTGACAAGCTGAAAGAAAAAACATGTATGTGTGTATATATATATTTATATTTTTTAAATAATTAAGATAGTTATCCTACCGATTTCTCTGAGTTCACTGAAGAGAAAGGTCTGTGTTGGTGTTGTTCAGACAACTGAATGCAGATGTCCTGTGCTCTGGGTGAAGGATTTGGGGGTGACAGTGCACAGTGCATGTGCCATTGTTGCCCCCTGACTGATGTGCTTTGAAATCTTGTTATAATTTCTTCTCTTCCTCCTCCTTTCTTCTCCTCCTTCTCCTCCTCCTCCTCCTCCTTCTTCTTTCTGCTTATCTTTGAATAAAATGGATGTGAAAAAATAAATAAATAAATTTTAACCACTTTAGGAGGTGCAGCGGCTGTGGTTTTGACTTGCGTTTCCCAGTGACCAGGGGTGTTAGCGTCTCTTCATGCGCTTGCTGTCATCTTGTGTCACTGGACAGGCATCTATTCAAGTCCTTTGCCCCCTTTACATTCTGCATAGCGACCCTTATCACAGAGACGATTCCCAAACCTTGCCTCCCACCCTGTAGGTTGTTTTGGAAGCTGTCACTGTAACAATATTAGAGAGAAGCAGCGGAGAAGCAGGACAGTCTGTCCGGGCTCGGGCTTGTGGGGGTCTAGGCCGCAGACGGGCAGCAGCAGCAGCAGCGCATCACGGCGGCAGCTCATGGGCAGCTCGTAGCTCCCCTCATGGCACCAGCAAGCGCAGAGATCATGCCAGAGGCTCCGGCGCCCCCTTCAAGATCGCTTCCCAGTGTCCCGGGAGCGTCCTTTTGAGGAGGCTCCATCCCCTAAAGGTCGCACCCCTGAGTCACAGCCTGAGGAACGCTCCAGCTCCAGGCCGGGCGGTGCCTCTCCACTTTCCTCAGAGCCTCTCTGGAGGCGCAGAAGTGTTTCTGCCGCTGACGTCCAGTCCTTTTTTTTTAGTTTTGTTGTTTGGCCTTTTGTCCTAATATTGCACTGCCTCCTCATCACTCCTATGCAAGAGAGGCTGAGGCAGGACACACAAATATTGCACAAACAATCCACCGCTCTGGCAGCATCAGGTCAGCTAAGCAGCTCTCATTCCATGTAGAAAATGGTCAAAAAGCTACTTATTCACAAAATATCTCTTCCTATTAGGCAACGCTTACATTTCACAGTCCATCAGTGACTGGGTCTCCATCGGAGTGGACAATTAGAAAGGGGTCAGTGTAGTCCAGAAACCACGATTCCTCCTGCACAAGCCTCTCCCTCCCACTTGGCACCTGAGGCCATATCTGTTCCTCAGGGTCCTGCCCCCCTCTCAAGACCAAGCTGGGCAACTGGTTTCTGTCGTGGGAATCTGTACTTGAGACCGAGAAATGCCGTGCTGGTTACTGAGCGGGTGACGGGTGGATTTATCCTGCCATTTCTGTTTTGCTCTCTGCCTGCGGGTCCCCATGAGACCTTCTATTTTTTTCAGAAGTTTATCTGGGTTAATTTTATACCAGGATGGTATTTTCAGATAATATTTATGTTCCCATATTGGTGAGCTGGTTTCTCTCCCGCTAGAGATCTTGTCTGCAACCAGAGAGGCTATGAAACTAGAGTCAAAGGAGGGGACAGTTTACTGCAAGCATGGAGATCCCTGCCGCACAGGGAAGATGCGAAAAGCCCACCCTCCTCCCCCGAGGATGGCGAGGAGCAGGGATCCTGAGGCAGACAGAGGAGAAGGGGGCCACATCCCTTGCCTTCTGGGGCTACTCCTCGAGGGATGAGGATAGGGGTAAGGGAAAGGGAATGCATTGAGGCCATGATCTCTGCTCATGGTCCCTGAGGAGACCCCCACCTTCTGACTTGGCCCCATTCTCCAGCTGATGTAGGAGAGGTGATAAGGACATCAAATGCAGCCACCAAAAGTAGCCTCACTGGGTGCAGTGGCTCATGCTTGCAATCCTAGATACTCAGGAAGCTGAGGCAGGAGAATCACAAAATTGAGGCCAGCCTGAGCAGTTTAGCAAGACTGTCTTAAAATTAAAAAAGAAAAGGCTGATTGTGTAGCTCAGTGGTAGAGCACTTGCCTAGCATATGTGAGGCCCTGGGTTTTATTACCAGGACAAGAGAAAGGAGAGGGAGAGAAAGAGCGGGAAAAACAGACAGACCAGCAGACACACGGCTAGGGCGGAGCATCTCCGCTGTCCGTAGATAAGGCCCACAGGGCCCAGAGGCTGCCCCCCCGTCCCACTGAGGAGAATCAGAGAGCTGAAGCAAGCCTGGACCACCAAAGAAGGGGTGACAAGGCCACCACGGCCGAGACAGCACGACTCACATGCTCACCAGAACCACTCCCTGGCAGACCAGTGAGCACCCTTGCAGCACTGGGACTGAGGCCGCTGTCATCTCTGGGATTTATATGACCCTCTGGACCGAGCACCATCCTGGGGAGGGAGGAGACAGGATGGGTTTGATTGTTGGGGACATCTGTCTGCTAGACTCCAATGTGGCTGGTTAGACAGAGTTCACCCTCCTCACCCTCGCCTCCTGCAGGGTGTAGGGGCGTCAGTCACGGAAGAGCTAAGTGTTTCCTTTGTCTGTCTGTGTGTCCTGGTTTAGACCACACTAAAAGTGGAACATCCAGAATCTTCAGATTGCATTACCAGGAGCCAGAAGGCTCATCCAAAAGACACTGCCTACTTCCCAGTTTCCTCCTTCCCTCTACCCCACCTTCCACCTTCCCTTCCTTTCTTCCTCAGTAGGTACCCCACACCGTTTGTGTTAACTACTTTTCCCTCATTGCTGGAATAAAATACCTGATGTACAAAATCAACAAAGGAAAGGTTTATTTAGCTCACAGTTGGTGGAGGTTTCAGTCCATACTTGGCTGGCTCCAAGGCAGAGTGGCACATGGCAGAGGGCAGCAATTCGTGGTGGTGGAAAACAGCAAAAGTAGCAAAAGCAAGAGAAGACCCTGTCCCTTATGTTGTAGGTAGGCGATAGCACTCACACCCACAGTCCCAGCACTGGACCATGAATCAGTCACAACTCTAGAAGCTCCCCCACCCATGACTACATGAGGCTTTGGGGGGACATCCAGACACAGATCGTAACACCCTTGCTAAGCCAGCGTCTTCGTGAGCCTCGAGATTCCTGGGTAACCCTCACGACCCCTTCCCAGAGCCCACAGGCACAGTGGAGCTGAAGCAGCTCCCAACACAGGCACCAAAGCCAACAGCAATGAGTCTGGGCACTTTGGGCACAACCAGGGCAGCCTCCTGGCTCTGCTCAGTGGGTGCTAATGTCCCTAGAGGGTTAGGGGTGTCTCTGTGCAGACAGGGGTGTCTATGAAAGACAGTTATCTACCCTCAGATCACCCCATCTTCCTGGGGATCCTGATTTGGCTCAGCCTGAGCACCATGTGTGGCTTCCATTTCTGTTCAGACTGTCGACTCCCCAGGACCCGTTTCCTTTGGCTCTGGTCTGTGACCCTCTCTGGTCAAGGAAATCCTGCCTGCGAGCTTCTGCAGAGCCCCCTGGGAAGGCCTGCCCAGCAACAGCCCTTGCTGGGCCCTTCTGCACTGGCCGCAGGGTGATACCAGAGCCACAGAGCCACGCTGCAGTCAGGAAAGTGGACACGGGATCTAAGACTGCAGAGAGGGCTGAGGAACGAGCCCACAGCTGCAGGGCCTGACAAGCTGCTGCACAAGCCCGGGACCACCTACCCCAAACTGCTTGTGTGGGAAACGAAACCCACTGCCGCTAACTGGGTGCTCTGAAAGGCGTCACTGAAGTCATTCCTAACTGGCACTGTGGCAAGGGAAAGACTGGCTTATTCAACACGGGGCTGGAAGACTGAGAACTGGCTTTCTTCCTACCCCCGCCACCCCCACCCATCTGTGTCCAAAGGTCATGGGCTGAACTGTGCCCTCACGATCCACCTGTTGAGGCCATGACCACATTTGGAGACAGGGCCACGAAGGAGGTGATACCGTCATGTGAGGTTCCAAGGGTGGGGCTTGGACCCAGTCGGACCATGGCCTTGTATGAGGAGGGGGTGGGGGAGGAGGGGGAAGGGGAAGGGGGAGGAGGGAAGGGGGGAGGGGGTGGGGGAGGAGCAGCGCCTGCAAACTGCACAGAGAGGCTGATGCAGGGGGACCGCTCTGTGGACACTGCAAAGCCGGTTTTGTCAGAAGCACCGTGAGCCTCCCCTTGCCACCAGGGGCCCTGCTAGGAGGCTGCTGCACTCTATTTCTTGGTCAGGATGCTGGTTACCTGGGTGTGCTCCATTCATGAAGACCCATCAAGCTGTGATCTCATGTACACTTTATGTTGTACTATAGGAAAACAAATTTGTCATTCTTTTCTTCCTTTTCTTTAAATGTAACTGATGAAAGATGAAGTGGGAAGGGGAAGAGGATGGAGAAGATGGTAAACACCATGTCTTTTTTCAAATTTTTATTTTAAAGAGAATAAAACAAAAGAGGACAGAACAAAGCAGTCAGAACAGAACAATGCAAGCAACACAGCACTTCACAACAAGACAACCAGATATCAACAGTAGCTACCATAATGTCTCTTTCTTTGAAATAGTTGAACTTAGCTTCACACACAACAATATCAAACATAACAAAATAGTATAAAACCATTCAAGAGAATTAAACTATTACAGGGCATTGTGAACCAAATAACAAAATGAACAATGGCTACTATAATATCTCATTTTCCATAAAAAATTTGTTTATACTATCACACATATTAAAATCCAATAAGACACAACATGATAGAATCAATGGTAATAGAAGAACAAAAGCATGGTAGGACTTCAGAGCAAGATGATATTAAATCAGCAATGGCTGCCATAATGTCTTGTTTTCTTCAAAGTAGTTGTTCATACCATCACACATAATAAAATCAAACAAAACAGAATTAAACTATTCCAACCAATGAATGAAAACATAAGGCTTCAAAGCAATGTAATAGAGAATCATGATTACCATAAAATCTTATGTACTCTTATCATTTCTTACACTAGGGAGACTATACGGTATTTGTACATGTGAGTTTACTTCGCTTATGAGTATGGTCTCAAGTTGCATCCATTTATAAATATCTCAATGTGATCATTCTTTATAGCTGAGTAGTACTCCATTGTATAAAAATACCGCAACTTTTTTATCCATTCCTCAGTTGATGGGCACTTAGGTTGTTTCCAAGATGTGGCTATTACAAATTGTGTTGCTATAAACATGGGTGCATATATGATGTTTTCAATTTTTGAGGAATCTCCAGACTGACCTCCAAAGTGGTTGCACCAGTCTACACTCCCACCAGCAGTGCAGAAGAGTCCCTTTTTCCCTGTAGCCTCTCCAGCATTTGTTTTGGTAGTTTTCTTGATGCTGGCCATTCTTTCTGGAGTGAGATGGAATCTCAGTGTGGCTTTAATTTGCATTTCTCTAATGACTACTGATGATGAGCATTTTTTCATGTATTTATTTGCCATTTGTATTTCTTCATCTGAGAACTGTGTATTCACCTCGGATGCCCATTTTTGGATTGGGTCTTTGAATTTTGGGGGTCTGATTTTTAAAAATTCTTTGTAAGTTCTAGACAGAAGTCTTTTGTCTGAAGGACAATTCACTAAGATTTTTTCCCAGTTTGTGGGTTTTCTTTTCACTCTGCTGGAGATTTCTTTGGACATGCAGAAACTCTTTAATAAGACGTGATCCCAGTTATTGATTCTGGGAAGTATTTCCTGTGCAGTTTGGTTCTTGTTCATGAATTCTCTACCAACCCCTATGCCTTCAAGATTTTTACCTACTTTGTCTTCCAACAGACTTAGTGTTTAATATTTAGATCTATGATCCATTTAGATTTTAGTTTAGTACATGGGTCTTGTTTTAGTTTTCAGCATATGGAGAGCCAATTTTTCCAGCACCATTTATTAAAGAGACTATCGTTCTTCCTATGGACATGTTTGGCCCCTTTATCAAAGATAACATGGCTGAGTGTGTTTGTAGTTGTAGTTGTATCTTCTAATCTATTCCATTGATCTTTGGATCTGTTTTATTGCAGTACCATGTTGATTTTATTACAGTAGCTTTGTAATACAACTTCAAGTCAGGGATTGTGATGCCTCCTGCCTTGGCTTTGCTGCTTAGAATTGCCTTTGCTATTCTAGGTCTCTTCTGGTTCCAGATGAATTTTAGGAATGATTTCTCTAGATCTATGAGATATGTTAGTGGTATTTTGATTGGGATTGCATTGAATCTGTATAACAATTTTGGGAGAATGGCCATTTTCACAATATTTATTCTTCCTATCCATGAACAAGGGATGTCTTTCCATTTTCTGAGGTCCTCTTCAATTTCTTTTTTCAGGGTATTATGATTTTGCCTGTATAGCTCTTTTACTTCTTTTGTTAGATTAATTCCTAAGTATTTCATTTTGTTGGATACTATTGTGAAGGGTGTGGCTCCTCTTATTTCTCTCTTGGTGATTTTGTTGTTAGTGTATAAGAATGCTATTGATTTTTGAATATTGACTTTGTATCCAGCTACATTGCTGAATTTATTATATCTTGGAATGTTTTAATGGAGGTTTGGGGGTCTTCTATGTAGAGTATCATGTCATCTGCAAATAATAATTTAACTTCCTCTTTTCCTATCTTTACTCCTTTTATTTCTCTCTCTTGTCTAATTGCTCTGGCTAGTATTTCTAGTACTATGTTGAATAGGAGCAGTGATAAGGGACATCCTTGTCTTGTGCCTGATTTTAAGGTAAAGGTTTTCGGGTTTTGGCCATTTAATATGATGCTAGCTGTTGGTGTGTCATAGATGGCCTTTATCATATTGAGGTAAAGACCATCTATTCCAATTATCTGTAAGGTTCTTATTATGAATGGGTGTTGGATCATAACAAAAGCTTTTTCTTCATCTATAGAAATGATCATGTGATTCTTACTTTTAGCTCTATTGATATGGTGGATTACATTTATTGATTTAGGTATGTTGAACCATCCCTGCATGCCTGGGATGAATCCTACTTGGTCATGGTATATAATCTTCTTGATGATTTGCTGCATCCTGTTTGCCAGTATTTTACTGAGAATTTTTGCATCTATGTTCATTAGGGAGATTGGCCTGTAGTTCTCTTTTTCAGTTGGGTCTTTCTCAAGTTTTGGGACTAGAGTAATATTTGCTTCCAGGAATGACTTAGGAAGATTTGCTTCCCTTTTGATTTCATGAAGAGTTTGAGGAGTGTCGGCATTAAGTCTTCTTTGTATTTCTTGTAGAATTCTGCAGTGAATCTCTCTGGGCCTGGGCTCTTCTTTGTTGGTAAGGACTTAATTACATTTTCAATTTCATTAATAGAAATTGGGTTATTCAGCAGTTTTACATCTTCTTGATCCAGCTTTGGTAGTTCACATGTTTCTAGGAATCTGTCCATTTCTTCTGTGTTATTGAAGCTATGAGAGTAGAGGTTTTTTAAGTAGGTATTGATGATCTTCTGTATTTCCACAGAGTCTGTAGTGATTTCACCTTTTTCATTCCTTATTACATGAATTTGAATTTTTTCTTTCCTTTTTTTTAATAAGATTGGCTAGGGGCTTATCAATTTTATTTATTCTTTCAAACTCTTTGATTCATTGATTGTTTGTATTGTTTTCTTCATCTATTGCATTGATTTCTGCTCTGATCTTTATAATTTCCTCCCTTCTTTTAGCTTTTGGCTTGACTTACTCTTATTTTCCAGATGTTTGAAGTGTAGCATCAGGTTGTTTATTTGTGTTCATTCTGTTTTCCTGATGTGGGAACTCAGTGCAGTAAGTTTTCCTCTGAAGACTGCTTTCATTGCATCCCACAGATTCCAGTAAGTTGTATTTGTATTTTAATTTACTTGTAGATATTAATTTTTTCTTTAATTTCCTCTGTGACCTACTGATTGCTCAAGAGTATATTATTTAATTTCCATGTGTTTGTGGGGTTTTTGCAGTTTCTTTTATCATTAATTTCTAGTTTCATGGCTCTATGATTCAATAATGTGCATGGGATAATTTCAATTCTTTTGCATTTACTTAAATATGTTCTTTGGACTAATATATGGTCTATTTTATAGAATGTCCCATGTACTGAGAAGAATGTATATTCTATGTTGTTAGGTGAAACACTGTATATATCTACTAAGTCCATTTGTTCACAGGTGTGATTCAGTTGTTTTTTGCTGCTTTTCTGTCTGGCTGATCTGTCCCTTTGTGTCAATGGTGTGTTAAGGTCTCCTCTTATAACTATGTTATTGCTTATTTGATTTTTCATTTCTGTTAATACTTGCTTTGTATAGCTGTTAGCTCTGGAATTTGCTGCATAAATATATTTAAGATTGCTATCTCTTCCTCTTGAAGTTTTCCCCTAACTAGTATGTAGTGACCTTCTTTATCTCTTCAGATCATTCTGATCTCTTCAGATCATTGTCTGCAAACAGAATAGCTACCTCTGCTTTTTTTGGGGGGGGGTCCTGCTGCATGAAGTATTGTTTTCCATCCTTTTACTTTCAGTCTATGAGTTTCCTTTTGGGTTAGATGGGTTTCTTGTAGACAGCATATGGTTGGATGTTGTTTCTTGATCCATTCTGCTAGTCTGTTTCTTTTAATTGGTGAATTGAGGCCATTTACATTAATGGTTATAAGTGATATATATTGGTTTATTGTTGACATGTTATCTTTCTGCTGTTGTATCTTTACCTTTCCATTCTGCTTAATTGTCTGTTTTGCTTAGTGGTTTTTTCCTATGTGTATCTAGAATGTCTTTCAGTATTCTTTGCAGGGTTGGTTTGGTGATCATGAAGTTCTTCAGCTGTTGACATGGAAGTATCTTATTTCCATCCATTTTGAAGGACAGTTTTGCAGGGTACATCAGTCTGGGTTGGAAGTCGTTTGCCTTTAGGATCTGAAATACTTCACTCCACGCTCTTCTTGACTTCATTTTTTGTGTTGAGAAGTCTGCTGTGATTCTGATAGGTTTTCCTTTATAGGTGATCTGTCTTTTCTAACAGCTTTTAATATTCTGTTCTTATGTTTGATTTCTGGGATGGTGATTATTATATTCTTGGTGTAATTTTATTTTGGTTATGGCTGTTTGGAGTTCTATATGCTTTACTAATCCATATGTCAGTTTCCATTCTCATGTTTGGGAAATTTTCAGCTATTACTTCTGTCAATAGCCTCTTGATATCATTTGTGTTATCCTCTTCTTTTTCATTTATCCCTATTAATCTTATGTTGCTTTTCTTTGCATCATCTTGCAGCTGTTGAATTGTTATTTCCTGATTCCTTATTATTTTTAAAAGATCTTTCCTTTCCTGTTCACTAGTTGCAATCTTGTCTTTGAGGTCTGAAATTCTATCCTCACTTTTGTTGAGGTGGTTTTGACAATTTCAATAGAATTTTTGATTTCCTGTATATCTTTTTGAATCTGCTTCATGCATTCTGTTTCTTATACTGTTCATTCAGGTATTCTATCTTTTTGCATTGTTCCTCTAATTTTTTTTAACTGTGTCATCTTTAGATGTGTTCAGCATTTCTTTCACTACTTTTATCATTTCTTCTTTTACCTGGGAGATTATTTCTGATTTGAGTTCCTTTATAGCTTCCCAGAGTTGTTATTTCAGTTGATATCATTTCAGGTGTTTCAGTTATATGGCTTATATTTTCTTATATGTACATGGCTCCTAGGCTTTCTTGGGATGGGCTGGAAATCTGCGATTGCATTTTGGTCTTTTGATCTTGTCATTTTCCTATATTTCTGCGTGTTGAGCAATGTTTCAAAGTCTCCCCGGCATGCTGGAAATCACCTCCTGTGCCCTCGGCTCCTGGGACTGAATGGAGGTTGCTGAGTGTGACCCAGTCAGGCCCGCAGGACCTCCTGTACCACCTCCAGTGTTTCAGGAAGCTGGGCGGGCACTTAACTGCTGGCAGCAATGGTCTTAAACTCTCCCTGGGCCAGCACCAGCATGCTGGAACTCACCTCACATGGCCTCAGCTCCCTGGATTGAAGGAAGGTTGCTGGGCATGGTCCAGTCAGGCCTGTGAAAACTCCTGAGCCTGGTCCAGTGTTTCAGGAAGCTGGACGGGCACTTAACCACTGGGAGCGATGGTCTTAAACTCTCCCCAGCAAACACCATGTCTTATGAAGTGAAGAGTGAAGAGAGTACAGCAGTGGATGCACAGGAAATGAAGCGGTGAATATATAAATTGCAATGTAAGGAACAGACCAAGTGAAAGTGTTACTAGGGCTCTTGATCGTTCACTAAGGCTGACGTCTTTCTAGCTGTCTGCTTTGGCACGGTTCACTGAAGACAGGAGCCCCACCCTGGCTGTGGGTGGCACCAGGTGATAGATTTGCAGCCTGGATGGAATAAAAAGGGAAGAAGGCAGAAGTCTCACTTCTGCTTCTTAGGAAGCACTCTGGGCTCACCACTGCCTTTGCTCCCCTGCTTCCAGCACAGACCTTTCAGCTTCTGGATAGAAACTCACTCACTTGGCTCTCCTCTGGGAGCTCTGTGTCTCCCACTCCTCAGCACACGGCCAGCCCAGTGTCCCTCTTCCACCCCGACTCCACAGGCATCACCGGAAGCCGGCCTCGCAAGCCCTGTCTGGATCGTGTGTACACACTGTGTATTCAGCCTGTTCCTCTGGTGAACCCTCGCTGGCACAGCCATGAGTTCTGGGAAAACTGTGGAGGGGAGGTGGGGAGAGTAGTCAGGGTGCCTCCTCTCATGGCCTGAGTCACCAGATGTCCCCAGGAATGGGATCCACCCCTGAGGGAACCAACATTCACAGTGGGCAGAGAGGTGGCTTCTGAGGTGGGGAGAGTGGGGCAGGAGCCCAACTGTCACCAGCAATTCTGGGTCGCTTCTTCCCGTTGCGTTCACCCCTTTCATGCTAACAGCAGGGGCATAAGCAAGAGTACCTGCGCTTGCACAAGACCAGACGGGCATCTCAACACTGTTAGGGGTGCGTGGAATTGAAGTCGTTACCTTAAATTCTCACCTTTCCCATTTCTTGGATGAAACGCATAGCTGGAGGATGGGTCCGCTCACAAATGTTCACTTGTTTCACGCCACAAACATCGAGGCTGGGCTGAGCTCTGCAGGCCACAGCGCTCACAAGCTGGGAAGGAGCTTCTCTCGCAGGCTGAGGAAATGGGCACCACGGCCGCCAGCTTCCAGCGCGATCTAAAAAGCTCCCCCGAGAACCCGAAAGCTAAACAAAAGAGACGTTTTCAGCAAAATGGAGAGACAGAGACACTATAATATTATTGTATCTAACACAGCAGCTATTTCAAATATCTAAAGGATCAAGACACGAGGAGGGATTGTAACGATCTGGGAAAATTAGAAAGGACTGAGCCAGAGAAAAGTGGAAGTTGAGAATAAAGGAGACAAATGTTTAAAGTGATTCTTTCCATTTAAAGGGGAAATACTGAATTAGCCAAAAGAACAAAAGAAATCACCCACAATCAGCTCCTCAAGAACATCGTTAGCAGGGTGCATCTACTTTCTAGCACTGCACTGAACATATAGTTTTAATCACCACCTTTGTGTGCATACTCTCTCTCCAACAAAGGCCATTCTGAGAGACTAAACTGATTTCGTGAGTTAAGACGGGCATTAATATCTTTCTCTCCCCAGAAGAGGTACAGATAGCACTTTACACCCAGCCCGGGAGGCCCGGCCCCAAGGCCCCGTCTGGGAGGACTCATGAACTTCCTGTCTCAGCAGCAGAGCACACAGGACGCCACGAGAGATTTTTGAAAGCCTGTGGCCAGGGCCCCGCTTCCCAGAAGCACTGGGCACTGAGACATTCAGGTAGAAGAGAAAGAGCTGAGTGCCTTTGCTTATCGACAAAGACACTGGGAACCCAGAGAAGGGACGTCTCCCTCATCCACTGGTGGGACACAGCAGCAACAGTCACAGCAGCAGGCTCGGCCAAGGGCTGGGGAGCGGGAGCCACCCCCCAGCACACTCCCCTGGAGGGCGACCTAGCCCTGTATCACTTCAGAGCAGGGTGTAGAGGCTCGGGGGACTATAAAGACAGCACCTGTGCCCCCCTGACGCTGCAGTCCTACCAGCAGGGACATGACTTTCAGAGGTAAGTGGCTGCATTCTGGACTGGAAGGATGCGCCCAGCTGGGGCCCTGAGTCCTGAGTCCTGAGCCCTAAGCTGCACCACCTGACCCGTCTCCTTCAGCCGGATAAAGGGTTTAACGCTATGCGTGCCCGGCCAAGGTGTGGAGAGGCACCTGTGGTGGACAGTACAGTGGACAGCATACATCCTGGTGTTCTGTTCCCACCTCCTGTGCCAGGTGGGAGGCCCTGATGAGGGGTCACCTCTGCCTCTGCAGGAAGACAGGGACCAGGCCAGAGGACAGGGAGCCCCTTCTGGGTCTGCCTGAAGCCCTGAACCCAGCCAGAGCAGGTGGTGGAGCTTGCCTTCCCCGCCCAGCCTCTCCCTGTCCTCCCTGGCTTCCGCCCTGCTGGCTTGAGAACCACACCCACTTGCTCCACACCTCGCTTGTCCCAGAAGGCCACAGTTGTCCCCTCTGCTTGCAGGGGACAGATGCTCTTCCTGCCTGTTGTACTCAGGGGTTGTAAGCAGAACAATTACAATCAGGGCACAGAATTTATAATATTATTTTATGAATCTCACCCAGAGTTTAACACAAAAAGTGCAAGAAATCTGTCCAGAATATTCAGCTAAGGGCCTGGATCCTACAGAAATGTCCCACATGAATCAGATGAAGACCCAGAGCCCATGACAATGCCTCCCATGCATCCAACTGGAGGTCTAGAGCCCACAAGAAGGACTCATGCCAGTCCGTTTTATGGATCTGTGCTGGGAAGGCCCAGGTCAGTAGTGGAAGCCAGAAAGTCTATGCCAGAGGTTGAAGGAGCTGTGCCAGTAGGTTGAGGGTTCTACGCTGGAGCCAAGAAGTCACACTCACAACAAAGACCAGGGCTGTCCTGAAAAGCACCACAGCCACCTCAGTGACACGGAGGCCCCGAGCTCCTCCAATGATAAGTACAGTCGAGTACATGCCAGGAAGTCAGTGTGACGAGTTTGTCCTAGAGATTAAATAGCACACATCTTCCCCTCTGGAGCCAGGAAGCGATGCTGGCTGTAAGGATCAGAGCTCCCCCAAAGTGAACCACAGCCACCCTCACCAACAAGGCCCTGAGCTCCTCTGATGGTAATGGCTGAACTCACACTGGGAAGCCAGCATGACGAGCTCCTCCAGGAGAAACAACAGTTCAAAACAGCAACACTTAGAGAGACCCACAACACCTGGCTCTTCTTCTCCATGTGTCTCTATTTACGCTGGCAACGTTCCTCAGTGGGCCATCTACGCTCAGCACCATGCTGATGTAATTCAGCTGGTGTTAAGTTGACCAGCAGGTTTTAATCCATAGCAATCGTCCCCTGGTCAATTTGATAACCATACACATTTCCTTAAACTATAGTCTTTAGTAGCAAATTTGTGAAAGTTAACATATCTTGGTATATTCAGATTTACATTAATACAACAATTACATATATACATATATACAATATTACATATATACATATATATACAATTCTTTTTATACTTAGTCCTGTACCAATAGCAAAATATTCAAAGGGTGACCAAGATTCAACATTAAAACACACACTTTGATTAATCTGGTTACAAACATATAAAAACAACATTAAAATCAAATTAAAACATTACAATCACAGTCCTTCCTTCCCATTAACTTTTAACGTGGCAAGACCAAAATATAAGGATCTCCTGCAATTTAAATATACTCATATCCTCAGGTGAAAGACTTCAGTTCATTTCTCCATTGTCCTGTTCTTCTAAACAACTATGTTCTGTTTCATCTTTGCAGCCCACAGTTCACCTGGAGCCATCTCTCTGGCCAAATGTTTTAAATTACTCTACCAGCTCTTTGCTCTAGATTTCCAACATAGATCTGGTCAGAAGCTCTCAGGAATAACCATGCTACCGTCCCAGCAGTAGACTGCACTGAAAATTTTCCACCACCCAGGTAATATCTCTAAACACAAGCAAAATGTGGAACAACTTTCAGCCAAAGCACAATATCCTACCTGGACTCCAGCAGCCATCGCAGTCCTCAACAGAAGCCTCTGGAGCTTCACCCTACCCGGCAGCATTTCCATCAGACTCTGATTTTCCAGGCTCCGACCAGAGTGTCCACTATGGTCTACAGCATACAGGAGCTGTCTCTTTGGCCAGTCTCTCAAAACCTTTCCAAATTAATTTCCAAGGCTCTTAAGCCACATGGCCAGGCAGCATAACAGCAGTGACCCCGCTCTCAGTACCAAGTTTTATCACACATTGTGTGGAGTCCAACAACCAACCACTGCAGTCCTTGCCCGCAGAAACCTCCCAAGCCTCGTCTGTAGCGGCAGGCTTTCTATCAGCCTCTGGTGTCCGGAGCGCTGACCAGAATCTCCCATGCAGAACCACCTAGGAAGTTTCAGTGCCACTCTCTCAGGCGACCTCTCCTAACCTTCCCAAACTCTTCCCACAAACCATTCCCAAAGGCTCTTGGACCACATGATCAGGTACAGTCACAGTAACGAGAGAAAAGTAACTCACACACCGCCCAAGCTTCTGTGTGGCCAAGCCAAACCTCTGCACCCCTGCTGTGGGCTCTGTTGGGAACCACTATGGAGCAGCTCTGAGCAAGATTTAAATTTTACTAATTGGCTTTCTATGTTTATCTGTGAGTCTGTCCTAGGCCTTGGCCCCTTGCCTGGTGACGGGAGCTGATTCATAGTAAGTGAACCTCTGTGAATCACAGATCCTGGCTGAGGCCTGTAGTGGCCTGTGAGGCCAGAGATACCCCAAAGGGCAAGACAAGGCCACAGCTGCAGACACTTAGCTCCAACCCGAATTAGCAAGATAGAGACTGCAGCTGGAGGAATTTCACTCCTGCAGTCTACCATAAATACTATCCTACCATAAATATTGTCCTGGAGATAGAAGAGTTCTCTTAAATTGGCATAATTTACTACTTGGAGAAGTCTTTGAAGAGACTCCCAAGATCCTGCTCATTTCCCACACTTTCCTCAGTTTCTCCGCCCTTTGTTGGAACTATTAAAAGTGAACTGATGCAGAGAAGCCTTTGTCTTAGCCCTTAGAGTCTCAAGCTTAATTAAAGGGTTTTGACCCTCCTCGAGCCCTAAAGTCATTACAATTGTCTCATTTTATTTAACCTCTGTTTGGAAGATCGGGATCTAGGTCAGGACCCATAGGGCTCTGCTCTTTCTGGGTGCCCCTCACCTCTGCCCTCTCCTGATGACTGGATCTCAGGCTCCTTATTTAGTCTTACATCCTTGTCCTTGGTAGAAGGCACAGTGGGAGGGCCTGAGCCACTTTCCTTGTGCTGTGATGAAATCCCTGACTCTCACGACTTGAGAGAAGGAGGGCTTTCTGTGGCCCACAACTTCAGAGGTCTCTGCGCTCTATGCTCTTGTGCAATGGAAGGTCTGGTGGAGAAAACTTGCCCTCATGGTGGCCAGGAAGCCAAGAGAGAAGAGAGGACCCAGGGAGGGAGACAGGCACCCTTCCCAGCCACGCCCACAGTGACTGCCTCTGACCAGCCCAGCTCCCAACAGCACAGCAGCCCTGGGGTCCGGTCCCTGCCCAGAGCCCTGCCTGAGAATGCATCCGGCCCTTGGGTGACAGTCTCACCCACGGCCTAGTAAGCCAGTGGGCACTAAAGCGACTCTGGTCTCTCCTACGCTGCTCACTCTCACAGACGCTGGGAGCTGGTGAATCTTCAGTTCCTCCCTTTACAGATGAGAAGCCCAAGACCTGGGGAAAGGAAGTGACTCGTCCAGGGTCCTGTGGCTGATGACAACCCTGATGAGGACCCCAGGCCCCAGTGAGCAGCCCTTCTCTGGAGGAAATGGCAGTTTCGTGTCCACCCACCTCACAGATGGACAGGTGTCCTTCAGTGGACCAGGGCCTTCCCAGGAAAATCGCCTGCTAAAGGTGGAGGAGGCAGCAGTGCAGAGTGAGCATGGCCAGGCAGCTTGCTGCGTCTCACAGGGGTGAGGAGGGAGCCGCGTCCCAGGGCGCACGGAGCCGGCTCCGGGTCCCTAGTGTGCGAGGCTGTGGTGAGTGAGAAGCCTGCCGCATCAGCCTTGCTCTCCTGCAGCCCGACCTGACATGATGTGGCACAGACGACCCTGCAGGCCCCCTTGCCCTGGCCTCTTCCACTGCGCACTCACCCGGGCTCCTCTTGTTCACGTGGAATTTCAGGCAGGGAAAGCCAGGTCTGGCTGCGGAGGCTTTGACAGCCAGGGATCCCTGCTCTGAGGGTCTTCCTGGGTTAGGACAGGAGCCAGCTGGGCAGGGGAGAGAGCAGGAAGCCCTCAGCCCAGACTGCAGCCAGGCCCTGAGCGGGCGGGGACAGCCAGGGTGCCTACTCCGGAGAAAGGAGTGACCTTGAAGCGGGGCCAGGCGAGGTTTGTCCTGCAGACACTGGCACCACAGAGACACAGTTACTGCTGCCAGTGCAGCCAAACAGAGCAGACAGAGAAGCCCCCCACCCCTGTCTGCATCCAGGCTCGGTCTCCCACCAGCAAAGCCATCAGGAGCCTGGGGTCGAGGGAGCCTGCCAGTGTCCTCCCGTGGGGGACAGCAGGACCCTGGGAGGGTGGGAACCAAACTGGGGCCCATCACAGACTTGTTCCCAGCACCCCAAGCTTGCTGGGTGCTAGGGATGGGAAGCAGGAAAGCTCGCCAGAGAGGAGGGCTCTGAGCAGGCAGTCTGGAGGCCGGGCCCACTGAAGGCCTTGTAACAGTGTGTCCCAAAGCCTGGGCACAGCACGTGAGGCCCTGAGCTGAGGACAGTGACAGACAGATGACAGACCAACGGGTATGAAGAAGCAGGCATCGGAGAATGAGCAAGCAGGTCCCCTTTCAGTGCCTTTCAGTCACTGGGTAACATCCAGGAGTTGTCTCTGTCTGATGCTTTGTGGGCTGTGAGGTCCCAGTGGGCAGTGCTGAGGTGCCAGGATGTCAGAAGGGCCCCTGCCAGGTGAGGAGGGCTCAGCGCCCACCCTCAGAAGAGTCCACACTGGCCGTACCCAGTTAGTCCCTCCCAAGGGTGCCGTAAGGCAGAGCCCCTGCCTGCTCTTGTCCCCTTCAGCTTATGGGGGTTCCTTTCCTGCTTTCTGCCCTGCTGTGACATGGCCAGGGACCCTTACTAAAAGCTAAACTGATGGGGCCACCTATTGGACTTTCAGTCTCCAAAACTGTGAGTGACATAAAACCACTTTTTTTTTTTTTTTTGAGGCAGATGGCCTTGAATTCACTATGTAGCCCAGGCTGGTCTCAAACTGTGGCAATTGTCCTGCCTCAGCCTCCTGAGTTCTGGGGTTACAGCCATGTTCCACCACACCTAGCAAAACTTTTCTTTACATAGCTCCAGTCTCAAGTTAAAAAAACATACTAAGACTTTGTTCACCGGTTAACATCCTCTAACATTTCTCACTATGGGAGGGCCCCCCGGGACCCTCAGCCTTGGGCTTTGACCGCCATCTTGCTTAAAGATGCGCCTTTCTCCACTTCCGCTTGTCTGCCCACTTCTCAGAAGCTTCAGGCTGAGCACAGGTGGGCGCTGGAGCCCTGTCTGTGAGGGGACCTGCCCAGGGCAGCTGCAGCCGCCTGTGAGGTCCTCACATCGTCTACCACCGCAGACCTGGGCTCACCAGCTTGAACAGCCTTTTTTTATTATTATTTAGCTCTCATTTTTACTTTATTTTATTTTATGGAAAACAGTAAAACAAAATCTCATAACAAAAGAATGACAATAATTAATACATTGTCTATTGTTATCTTTAGTTACTCAGACACAAGATATAGGCATAAAGTTTTTTCCAAATATTAGTGCAAGCATTTTTTCGATGAACTAAGAGAAATTAATAGTATAACTGTTCTGTGTTTGTTTTCCTTTTCCCTTCCTCCCTTCCAGTGTCTTCCACCCTAGTTCCTTTTTCCTTTTGAACAGTTTCTTCCCATTTCACAGTATCTATTGTACATTTTGGACCTTATTTACTGTTTTCAGCTTCTCACACCAGGGAGACAATATGATGTTTACACATGTGAGTCTGATTTATTTCACTTATGTGTGTGGTCTCGAGTTGCATCTATCTAGCTTTAAAAGTCTCAAATTTATCCTTCTTTGTATAGAAAGAACACATCTTCTTTTATCACCAACCATTCCTAGGTTGGTGAGCATTGGCGTGGTTTCCAATATTTAGCTGTTACAAACTGTGCTGCTCTAACTATGGGTGTGAAGCAACCCACGTTCTGGGCCACCCTCAGTCGCTCTTAGAACTATCTTTCTCTCAATAAATTCTTCCTACTCTTGAAAAAATAATAATAAACATAGATTTACATATATTGCTGTGGTGTGATGGTTTTAATTACTGGGAAGAACCCAGAATGGGAATACCTGGGTTGAATGGGACCTCCAATCCTAGTTTTGTGAGGAATCTCCTCACTGATTTCCACAGTGGTTGAACCAGTCTGCACTCCCACCGACAGCAGAGAAGGGTTCTTTTCCCCACAGCCCCTCCAGCATTTGTTGTTGCTTGGTTCTTTGATGGTACCATTCTTTCTGGGGTGAGGTGGAATCTCAGTGTTGTTTCAATTTGTATCTCTCAGATGACCAATGATGTTGAATATTTTTCATATATTTATTTGCCATTTGTATTTCTTCATCTGAGAAGTGTGAATTCATCTCAGATGCTCATTTTTGAGTTGAGTTTTTGAATTTGGGGGTCCAATTTTTTTCCCAATTCTTTGTATGTTCTACATAAAAGTTCTTTGCATGAGGGACAACTGGCTAAAATTTTTTCCCACTCTGGATTTTCTTTTCACTCTATTATTTCTTTTGTTGTGCAGAAAGTTTTAATAAGATGAGATCCCAGTTGCTGATACTTTGAATTATTTCCCCTGCGGTCTGGTTTGGTTCATGAACTCTCTGCCTATCTCTGTGTCTTTGAGAGTTCTGCCTACTTTCTCTTCCAATAGATTTAGTGTTTCTACTTTAATATTTAGATCTTTGATCCATTTTGACTTTAGTTTAGCACATGGTGATAGACGTGGGTGTAGTTTTGGTCTTCACCATATGGAAAGCCGATTTTTCCAGCACTATTTATTAAACAAGCTATCTTTCTTCTAGTGAACATGTTTGGCCCCTTTGTCAAAGATAAAGTGGCTGAGTGTGTTGGACTTGTGTCTCCACATTCTAATCTGTTCTGCTGACCCATGGTTCTGTGTCATTGTCAGTACCATGCCGATTTTATCACAGTCGCTGTGTAGTATAATTTCAAGTCTAGGATTGTGATGCCCTCTGCCTTGCCTTTGTTACCCTGAATTGTTTTGCTATTCTAGGGCTCTTCAGAGCAGCTTCTTTTTGCAAAGAAATACCTGCACTTATGTTTGCTTTCCACCTTGGAAAATCATATGGAAGTCAGTCAATGATACTAAAAACAGAGAAAGAGTAAATCCCAGCGAAAGTACGACTAGAGGAGCAGCCTGGCCTCCCTGGTCTCCACCTGCTCCCTCCAAACATCCTGGCGTCCGAAGAAGGCAACCCCAAGGTCCCAGGCTATTTGGCTGCTCACACAGAGAGGATTTTAGACAGAGATGCACCACCATTCCCCAAGTCTGCTAAGAAATTCAGGAAACAGAGTGAACAGATACATGGCTGTAGGAAATCTATTTCTGGTAGACATTAATGGAAGATGTTAGAAAAAAGCTTTGATCATTTTCTAAGTAGGATGCAAATTTCCAATAATTTCACTAATCAGTTTATTTATCAAACATTTACAGAGGCACTGACGCTGCAGCTCAGTGTGGGGCCCTTGCCAAACATATGCGAGGCTCTGGGTTCAATTCCCAGCACCACACATACCCACACCACAGCGCACCACTGCACACTGCACTGCCACACCATGATACGGTATCCATTTATTTACTAAACAAATATCACTGAGTCCTTGCTCTGAGCCAAGCACGGAGCATCGTTCCAGGAAGAATGACAAGTGGCTCAGACTTCCCTTCATTTTCATTGTGCCCAAGGCAGTGTGCTCCCCCCGTACTTATTTCTGAATGTCCCCCAGGCATCCTAAGCTGCAGGTTTGGGTCTGCAACTATCCTCCAAGAGCTTAGACTGGCTGGACATGTTCCAGTGTCCCTTCCCAAGTCTGTCACCGTGAAGTCATTCAACCGTACATCTACCGGACAGAGTGAGGGGCACACGTGTCAGGGGAGAAAACGGCCAGGACAGTGGACCAGCTGTGGCCCTGGGGGCTGTGGAAGAGGCTGGCTCCTTGGTGCCTACGCCGTGGTGGCAGCCTGTGATTAATCCTGACTCTCAGTTTGACTGGATTGGGAAGCGTCTAGAAACGCACTTCTGGTTGTGTGTGTGTATCTTCCCAAAGATGAGTGGGTGGTGAGGGAGAGCTAACCCGAGGGCACTCCTGGGGGAGGTGGAGGAAGGAGGTGGCGCCTGATTCCCGGGAGCAGGTCCTGGGCATCACTCGGGCCCCGTATCTGCTCCCCAGGTACTGGAGCGCTTGTTCTCTGCTTGCTGGTTGTCAGGAGTGAGGAACTTCCCTGGCCACACCTTTCCCCGTGATGTTTAAACCTGGAAACACATGACCATGGACTGGGACCTCCGAAAAGGAGAGCCAATCACAGCTCCCTCCTCTGGGTTGTTTGCCCCTGGTATTTGGTCACAGTGACCAAACTGACCAGTGCACAGGCTGTATTTCCAACTCAGTGTTTCATGGAAGGGGCAGTGTCTGCCTCAGGAGAGTGTCGAGCCATAGTGGGTGCCAAATATCTGTAGCATGACTTCGGCCAGTTTCAGCAAGCGATGGAGACTTCCTGGAGGAGGGAGTCCTTGGGGACCCAGCTTTGGAGGACCTCTGAGGGGCTTTGGGTGCAGGCAGGAGGGGGCAACCAGCACTTGGCAAAGCATCAGATGTGTAACCAATGCTCAGAAGAAGCAGGTGATGACGATGATGGTAATGAACCTAAGCAGCTGAGCCATCTGAAGACAGAGGCCAGGACCAGGGGCTCCTAAGATTGCGTCCAGCTCTGGACCCCTACGGGGAACCTCTCCACCTCTCCCTTATAGAGCAGCCAGGGTTCCAGTAGCTGGCAGGGGTCGTGGGGAGTCTGTACTGATCATCTGGGGAGTTTGCCTTCATGGGAATTTCTGCCAGAGCCTCCGGCTGGCCAGTTGGTCTCAGAGTTGCCCAGGAAAAATGTAGACCAAGGACAAATATGGTAGAAGTGAGGTGCTTGTGGCCCCCTGGCTGGTGAGCCTGGTTCTCCAGCCCCTTCCGTGCTGTGTGCTGGAAGGGGACTCTATTCAGCCTTCCTGTGACAACAGGAAGAGGCCTGTCACTCTGCAGGAAGACGGAGGACTTGCTATTTATAGTGGACACGCTCTCATTTGCCGGATTCCTAGGCCAGAATCCCCAGCATTTCCTTCCTTTGCCTCTTCCTCCCCCTCGGTACACAGGTTTTCTTTAATCTCTTGGTTCCCTTGGTGCCAGTGTCCTCAGCGGTTCCCAGGGGCCACAGGGAAATAGCAACTCACCCACCTGGAAACAGCCAGAGACTCCGCCAAAGGCTGACCGCGAGGTGAGGCTGAGTGCACGGTCCTCAGCACCCACTAGGCTGTCCTGCTGTCTTTCCCACTCGGGGAGACTGAGGCCCGCTGCGCGGCCAGAGCAGTCAGCGCGCTGCCGGTGCCGGGTGCCAGCTAGGACCCAGCCCCTAACCACAAAGGCTTCGCCCCTTCCGATCTAGGACGGGAAGACAGCAAAGCCCTTTGCTTGCCGCGCAGGTAACAGCTCTCTGGAGAGCATTTGCTGGGAGTAAGCGGAAGTTTCTTTTATGATAAAAATGGACTTGAAACACCACTTCATTTTTAGTTGCAAGCAAGGCAGCTTTTCCTGTTAGTAATCTTCCACCATCCCGGGGTTTGGAAGCAAGTGGCGGCCGGGGAGGGGCCCTGACAGGCAACAGAATCCCGACTCTGGCCTTCCCAGCCATGGTCCCCGGTCCCGGAGAGCTGGCCAGCCAGGGCTGCAGCCCCCCAGGGGGTGCTGGCTTGCTTGTTTCAGTTTTCCCGAGCAGTTAGGAAGCCATCCAGACCCAGCGTGGCTCCTTACATCCCATCCAGGCTGGTCAGGTCAGGGATGAAACCAGCAGAGAAAACACTCTTCTCTTGGCTTTTGAATGTCAAAGCCCCAAATAGAAAGGACTTAGACCTGTCGGTGGGTGTAGATAGGATGAGCAATTCACAGGCTTCCCCAGTGGGGTGGGTTCAGGGGGCAACGGGAATACAGACATCGATGGGCCTGAGAGGGGACCCTCGTCCCTTAGGCCCAGGCTAAGCCTCAGTTAGAGGCAACCTTGGGTCTGACTGTGGAGCCACCTAGCTGGGCAGCAGTGCCGTTTCCCAGAAGGGCCCCGGGGAGACACAAGCCACAGGAGAGAGAGGAACCCCGCAGCTTCCCAGAGCGCGGAGGAGAGAGACCCCCAGCTGCCGGACCGTGGAAGTCCCTGGACCTACAGCACTGAGGGCGGGTGTGCAGACAGCTCTCTGTGAGGACCAAGGGACCCCCACACACAGTGAGGCGCTGAGATGTCTCCCCAGAAGGAGACACAGCCCTGAAGAAATGGTGAGCATGACAGCAGCCCAGGATGATGCTTCTACCGCACAGCAAGGCAGAGCTCAGCATAGTCGTGTCACCGTACAGACAGTCTCAGTTCACTGTGACAGCGGGTTCCCTGAAACAGCCGGGCTGGCAGGCCGGGAGCTCGCGGCTCCCCGGAGGCGGATGCGGCACAGAGGACTCCTGAGGGAGACGCCCACCTCTGCTCGGAAGGGTGAGCCCCCGACTCCCTCCCTCCTGGGCCCAGGGTGGAATTTCAAATCACAGCCGCACAGAGTGGAGCTGGGGCGTTGGCCCGCCCTCTGCTCCAGCACCCGGGATACTCGGCCGGCAGCTCCCCAGGGCCGTGGGCTGAAGGGTCCTTTCCACACGTCCCGTCCCTACCCCTGGACTCTCCCGAGGGCTCCAGGCTTGCTGCAGTTTTCCCAGGTACTGCCAGGTGCACCCTTCTGTGACCTCACCCAGTCCAGGTGGCCAGCAGGTTGTCCGCGCGGCGGCTCCAGTGACTCATCTGTTGTCCTCTTGTTCTTCCATGACAAGACTTGAGTTCCAAGATGAGAGACAGAGAGAAATAGAGATGGAGACAGAGGCGGAGACAGAGAGGTGTCGAAAGAGGATTGCCAGCTATTCTGCTGCATAAAAGCCTTGTGGAAATGCCATGACACTGGAATGGAGGACAGTCCTTCAAGAACCGTCTTAACCTTCTACATGTACCCATGCGCTGGCCTCATGTTTCTCGTTTGCCCCCCAGGACACTGAGTGGGGGCCAGCTCTTGAGACCCTCTGTCCAGGGGTGCGAGCTCCGCTGCGGATGCCTGTGAGGTCACATGGTATCACCTGAGGTTTCCCTGGCAACCAGAACTCCAGGGGTACAGTCGGGCTGCCCAAGGTCCCTCCTCCCCTCCCCTCCAGTGGGTTGATGAATCCCACCAGAAGCTGTCAAAGCTAATGACCCCTGGTGCGCTGCACTGTTTCAGAATAACTAGGGATTTTCCCCTCTGGAGCCCCAGGGTCTGTGGAGAGAAGGGGAGGTGAAGGAGGAGGGGTGGCCTCAGCCTCAGGTGGACAAGGTGGGCGTTCATATCTGAGAGCAGAAGCTGACCGCCAGCTGAGTGGTCAGCCCAGATCTCCAGGTACCCCTCTGTTTAGCCTCCTGTCACAATCTGATAAATTGCTAATGTCTCCTTTTTCACAACAGATATTATTTTAAAAGCTCTGGTCGTATTCTGAAGTAAAATGTACGTGTAATACCCCGTACCCGTTACTGTGTTGAGAACACACAATCGTTTTTCCTCTCTTGAACTCAACACCAGTCAACACAGAAGACTCCCGTGACCTCGACATGGCACACGCCTGTAACCCGGCTCTTCAGGAGGCTGAAGTTGGAGCCCAGGCTGGGCAGCGTAGCGAGACTCTTTCAAAATGGAGAGTAGAAGGGCTGGGATGGGCCCCCGAATTCAGTCTCCAGTACTGAAAAAAATAAAAGATGTGGGATTTCCCCCAGCCAGTAAGCAGATAAGTTCGTAGTAGATGCCAGTGGCGTGGGCCCCCAGTTCTGTCCAGGGCTGACCCTGCCTGCATGGATCCCGCAGGTTGGGGACTCAGTCTCAAGAGCCCCCCAGCCCAGAGGCCATCAGAGCACAGCAGTTTTGCCTGTGCTTGCCTGAGTGCCTGTAACTGAGGCTCCCCTACCCCTCTGCCTTGCACCCAGTTAATTTCCGAGGTAGCTTACAGGCCCCAGGGAGGGACCCATGTTCCCTGGGTTACCAGAAAGGCCACTGCAAAGGAAGGGATGGGGAGGCCACCGGTGCAGGCACCGAAAGGCGCGGGCTCCCCACTGTCCCCAGCGGTGACGCCGGGAAGCCCTCCCAGCGCTGACTAGGTGCACTTCTGTTCTGTTGTGCTCCTGTTTTGTGGGGTGCTGAGGACTGAGCCCAGGGCCCTGAATGGCACCCCCACCTGGCCAGCTTTGTGCAGAGGCTTCCCCACAGGGTCACCCGCTGGCCCCCCGGGAATCAGTGCCACCTTGCCTCCTCTCCCCTTCCTGGAGCTTGGAGTGGGGCTTAAAGTCCCAGCCCTCTAGCGATGCCCTGGTCTTTCCCGTGACCGTGCCCCATCCTGAAGCTACGCAGGGTTTCTGGCCCTCAACCAACTCCCAGGGGCCAGGGTGCTGCAGCTGGAGCTCAGGCGGGGGCTTTGCACTGAGCTATGTCCCCCAGACCCTTTTAAACCGATTATTCAGAGGCAGGTTCTCAGTAAGTCAGTAAATTTCTCCAGCTGGCCTTGACCTTGCAAACCTCCTGCCTCGGCCTCCCAGAGTACTGGGACAGGTGTTTGTCTCCATCTCCACCAGCGACCTATGCTTGAGACACTTCGCCGCCTCGTGATTATCAGTGTTTCAGCAGTTCTGTGCTGGCAAGCAGGGAAGAAAGGCAGAAGCAGCTTGGGACGTGAGTGGCGACTGTACTTGCTAAGTGTGCACCGAGGCACTGCCCTGCCTTTGTCCCTCAGCTCAGTGGGGAGCTTCGAGGTCCTGGCACCGAGCAAGGTGTTAGTCCAGGGGTTCTCGTAACCGTCCCTTACCAGCCTGAGGAGGCTCCTCCTTACGCCTAGTTACCTGAAGGTTGTTTTTTTTAAAATCATGAATGCCTGATGCATTTTCTCAAAATTTTTTTGTATCTATAACATTTTCAAACAATTTTTCTTTAGCTTATTGATGAATTACATTAATTGATTTTCAAGTGTCCAGCCAGACTTGCAAAACTGGGGTAATTCCCACTGGGCTGTGGTGAATGATTCTTTTTTATGCCTTGTTGAGTGAGTCTGCTAACATTTTGTTGAAGACTTTTTAGAACCTATTTTCTCGAGAGATAATGGTCTGTGGTTATTTTATGATGTCTTTGTCTGGATTGGGGGTTAGGTAAGTCCAGCCTCACAAGGTGAGTTGGGAAATATTCCCTTCGTGACTGTCTTTTGGGAGATATCCTAGAATTGGTATCATTTCTTTTAAAAATATTTGGCAGACTTCACCAGTGAAGCATCTGGGCCTGGTGTGTTCTGTTTTGGATGGTTATTAATCATAAACCCAATGTCTCAGCGGACACGGACCTTTCTTTGACAAGTGTCTTGCTGTGTTGCCCTTGAACTCATGAGACGCTCTTCCCTGAGCCTTGAGTCGCTGGGATTCTGAGCAGTGCCACTACCAGCCCCTGCTCCTGCTTGCTGGCTGGTTCCACCATGCCTGGCCTGCTTTACAGTTTTTGTAATCATGTGGTAACACATACATCTATCATGTATAATAGAGTGAGGTAAAAACCTGTCCCCATGTCACTTGGTGACCTTGTCGTCCAGGGGGAGATGGGTGTGGCTTCCCTTCAGCCAGAGCCCCTGCCCTATTGCTCCTGACAGCGGTGGGGGCTCCACCCAGCCCTCCCTGAGCCTTCCCAGCCCCCCTCTCTGACTCTCAGTCACTCTGGCAGGGTCAGCTGCTGCTGTCATTAACCTCATTAGCCTTGATTTATGGAGAAGGAAATCAGGTTCCAAGAGGTCCCACGCCAGGCCACCTGTCCTCCCGCCCCTCAGGGCTGCTCCCTGCATTCTGCCCGCTCTAATCCAGAATGTTCCCAGAAAAGCTGCTGAGGCCCAGCAGAGGCTGAGGGTGTGAGCAGGGCTCCACGCAGTCTCCAGGGACCAGGGATGGGCCCTGCAGAGCCCTGGATCCCTTGCTGCCAGCATCTGCAGTGTCTGGTTTTGTCTCTTAGCAACTGTTGGCTCCACAATACAGGAATGCGAGAGCAAGGCTGGATCCTGTTTTAGAGCCCCTGAAGTCCTCAGAAGGAATTTGGTCTTTCCCCAGCCAGCTAGTGCCCTTGAGCTGGCACTGTGGAACATGGGCGGAGGCCAGTCACTCAGAGCCTTCCCACTCCCCACACCCCTGTCGCTGGTGGACCTTGACCTGTGCCAGAGCCTGAGCTCCCAGATCCAGAGGGTGGCCTGCTCCTTCCTGGCTCCAAGGCTCAAGGCGTCAGACTCGTGGTGGCCTGGCCTCCTAATCCACTAGGGATCCAGCAGGTGCCAAGTCTGTGGTATCAAGGGAAATGACCTCAGAGCTTCAGGCTTGCCTGGCAAGCCACCATCCAGACTTAAAGGTCCCCTGCAGGCATCTGTCACCTGAGCTGGAAGGTCCTATCCCCCCCCCCCCCCCCCCCCCCCCCCCCCCCCCCCCCCCCCCGCCAGCAGCCCAACTTTCCAGAAGGTGGCTGGTCGAACCTTGTGGGAAAGCAGACAGACTCCTGGGACAGGGTAAGATGAGACCTGGGAACTCTCTGGAGCAGTTGGTTTCCTGGGTCCTCTGGAAACACAGCTTCCTCTTAGGCTGTGTGACTTGGGTGCAGGCGGGGATAAGACCCTGACTCACCCCTGCTGCACTTCACAGAGGAAGAGAAACTGAAATACAGACCGCCATTCACCAAGTGCCCTGCATGGCCTCCACCTCCGTCCTCTCCCTGCAGCCTGGGAAGCGCAGAATGGTTCCAGCCCGTCTCTGGGTCACCGCCGAGGAAGCCCAGGCTCGGAAAGGCCTTCTGCAATGCATCTGAAGCCCTGGGCATAAACTGGGCAGGGCACATCTCTGTCCCAAATGTGAATATTCTGATTTTTCCACCATAGCCCACAGCTTTCAGCCATCCCTTTGCAGGTTCCTCTCAAAGGTGTTGTAGTCTAGGTATGTTTGTCTGAAACATCTTTCATGGAGATTCATTCATCACCAGCATTTGTTAAGTGTTTTTTACAAGTGCACTCTTGGCTATTGACCATGGAGAGCTTGCAGGTGAAAACAGCCTGATGGCTTCCGAAGAAGGGCTTGAAGGTGAGGGAAGAGGAGGAGGCAGCTCCCGACCTTGGACCTGAACTTTTCACTCCTGTCAGAAATATTCGAGGCTTCTACTTTCTCTGACCCTTGCCCTCACTTGTTATTTTCCACACTTTAAATTATAGCCATCCTCCAGTACATGAAGTATGCTATAGATTTTTTTATCAGACTTCTTTATCAGATTAAAAAGTTCTAGCACAGCATCACTTCACTAATACTCTTGGAAAAACCAGCACTGACCCTAGCCATTGAATGTGATTTGGTTCTCCTCCAATTTGGTTTGCAACTAGAATCATGGAACAATTAAGTTCATGAGCTGAGGGACCACTATATATATTCTATTCAAGGAAAAACATCAGACAAACCTGTAGAGAGGGGTTTTCAACATGGAATATCCTTTAAAAAGTGTGACACGGGGTGAGAGGTTGGGCTCCGCCGGGAAGCATATGCCTAGTGCGCAGGAGGCCTCAGGATTGATCCCCAGAAGCACAAACACACAAAACTATCAGGCCGTAAAGACACAAACAGACTGGGGAAGACGGGAGGAAAGAGGTAAGCAGAGAGCTCAGTCAGATGCCAGCTGATGCCGTGAAGTGGATTGAGTTAGAAAAGGACACTAGTGGAAAATCCAGAAAAAATGTAAAGAAGTCTATTAGTTCATCACATTGTATCAATGTAAACCTCTCAGACTTAGCACCTATACCATAGTTACACAGATGATGAGATTTAAGGAAGTGAAGGGCACTGGTACACCTTAGGCTATTCTGTATGGGAGATTCTGGTCAGAGCTCAGGAGACCAGAAGGCTGATAGAAATCTTGCCAGTAAAGACCAGGCTTGGAAAGTTTCTTCTGGAAAGAACTGCATTGGGTGCTGGACTCTAGATGTGTGTTATGGCTTGGCAGAAAATTTGTCTGTATTTTGTTCATGTCTGGAGACTTTGCATGAGACTGAAATTAAGGACGTGAATTAATCTGGCATTTAAAACATGAGTTTGTCCAGATAGCTGTGGACTGCAAAGATAGAGCTGAGATCTCAATTGCTAAGAAGGAAAAAAAAAAATACAAAAGATCACCTGGGATCTCCAGCCTGCAGCCTCAAAACTGCAAAAGTGAAAAAATGTGCTTGAAGGAGAAAGCCGCACAATGCCCTGTTCCAGGATGGAGGCAGTGGCCACATCAGGTTCCAGAATGGTGGCAACATAGAGAATTTGTTCCTCATAATAAGGTTCAGAGTCCTCAGCAATGCAAGCACTTGACCCTTACAGCCAAGAGAGAGGAAAGCCTGGCTACTGCTCTAGCTGGCAGCAGACCTTGGCAGCATCCACACCATGCTGGTGTTAGGGGCATGGGAGATGCATGGGTTTTGAGGTTAAAAAGGCTCCCATCCTGATTTCAGAGGGCCTAGGAGGCCAGGCAGTGTGCCCCTGAGAGGGCCATGTGTGAAGCTGTGAATGTGAAGCCAAAGGTGCAATGGAGAAGCCAGAAGTTTGAAAAAGTGTGGATCATGTAAGGAAGCTGTAAGAACTGAGCAGAGTGAGCCTAAGAGAGAAGCCACGGGAGCTACAGCCCTGAAGAGCCATGCAGTGGAGCCTTTTGGAGCTCACAATGTGCCACACATTGCTCCAGACCCTGAGCCTGGGACTCCAAGATTTAATGTTTGCCCTGCTGGATTTTGGACTTCCTTTGGTCCCATTCCTTTGTATTCCTGCTTGTGCTATTGGGAATGGTAATGTTTATCTTGTGCCGCTGAATGCTGGAAGTGTTTAGATTGCTATATTGCCCAGGCTTGAACTCATGAGCTCTTGCTTCAGCCTCCAGAGCTGCTGGGATTATGGGCAGTGCCTGCCCAGCTCCTGCTCCTGCTTGCTGGTTTAGGTTGGGTTGAGTTGGTTAGCTTGTTTTTGATACAAGGTATTACTGTACAGCCAAGCCAGCTTGGAACTTGCTACACAGCCCACAATGGCCTCAAATTCTACTTTCTTTTGATGAATGGAAACTTGGTTTACCTTTCTCTGCCCACTTTTTTTTTTTTTTTTTTTTTTTTTTTTTTTTTTTTTTTTTTTTTTTTTTTTTGGCGCTGGGGATCGAACTTACAACCTCGTGCTTGCCAGGCAGGTACTTATGCCACTGAGCTAAATCCCCAGCCCCATCTCTGCCCACTTTTAATCTATATGTGTCTTTATGTTTTCAGTGAACCTGTTGTAGAAAATATATGCTTAGGCCTTGTTTTCTGATCCAGAGTGACACTCTGTCTTTAAATTTATGTATTTGACACATTTTTCTCAGCTGCACATGGGACATTCTCTACCCATAGAACATGCTTAACTAAATGCAAAGGAATTAAAATTATCCCATGCATATTATCAGACCATAGTGAAATGAAATTGGAAATCAAATGGCAAAAGAAACCACAAGAACTTCATAAACACATGAAAATTAAATAGCACCCTCCTGAACAACCAATGGGTAAGAGATGAAATTAAAGAAGAAATTAAACAATATCCACAATTAAATGAAAATGCAGATACAATGTACAGGAACCTGTGAGACACAATGAAAGCAGATCTAAGAGCAAAATATGTAGCACCAAACTCTCACATCAGGAAAACAGAATGAGCACAAATAAACAACGTAATGCTATACTCAAGCTTCCAGAAAGAGAAGAACAAGTCAAAACCAAAGCTCAGGGACTTAAGTGCCTGCCTGGCAAACACAAGGTCATGTGTTAGATTCCCAGCCCCCCCCCCCAAAAAAAAAGGAAAGGAAAGGAAGCTCATAGAAGGGAAGAAATTATAAGGATCAGAGCAGAAATTAAAATGATTGAAACTAACAAAACAATACAAAAAATTAATGAGTAGAGTTTTTTCTTTGAAAGAATAAAAAAGATTGATAAACCCCTTGTCAACTTTATCAAGAAAAAGAAAGAAAAAACTCAAATTCATGCAATAAGAATTGAAAAGGGTAAAATTAATACAGATCCTGTGGAAATTCAGAAAATCTCAATACCTGCTTTGAAAATCTTTACTCACATAGGCTGGAAAACACAGAAGAAATGGACAGATTCCTAGTAATCTATAAATTACCAAAGCTGAATCTAGAAGATATAAAAATTTTGAATAATCCAATTTCAATAACTGAAATTGAAAACATAATTAAAAACTTGCCAACAAAGAAAAGCCCAAGTTCTGATGGGTTCATGGCTGAATGCCACTAGAAATTTAGAGAAGATTTAATACCAATACTTCTCAAACTCTTTAATGAAATTGAAAGGGAAAACATTCTCCCTAACTCATTCCTGGATACAAGTATTACTCTGGTACCAAAACCAGACAAAGACAACCAAAAAAGAGAACTACAGGCCATCACTCTAATGACCACAGATGCCAAAATTCTCAATAAAATACTAGCAAACAGAATGTGGCATATCACCAAGAAGATTATACACCATGACCAGGTGGGATTCATCCCCAGAATGCATGGATGTTTCAATATATGCAAATTGATAAATATAATACATCACATCAATGGAGCCAAAGACAAAAATCACATGATCATGTCAATATATGCAGAAAAAGCTTTTGATAAAGTCCAGTACTCATTCATGATTAAAAAAAAACCTACAGAAAATCAGAATAGATGGTCTCTACCTTAATTTAATTAAAGTCATCTGTGTTAAACCAATAACCAACATCATACCAAACAGCAAAAACTGAAAGCTTTCACCCTAAAATCAGAAACAAGACGAAGATGTTCACTATCACTTCTCCTATTCAATATAGTACTGGAAATGTTATTCAGAGCAATTATATAAGAGAAATAAAAGGAAAAAGGATAGTAAAAGAAGAAATTAAATTGTCATTATTTGCAGATGACATGATGCTCTACATAGAAAATCCCAAAACCTCCACTAAAAGACTATTGGAGTTAAGTGAATTCAGCAGCATAGCTGGATACAAAGTCAACACTCAAAAATCAACAGCATTCCTGTACATGAACAACAAACTCACTGAGAGAGAAATTATGGAAATAACACTTTACACAATAGTGTTCAAAAAAATGGAATACTTAGGAGTTGATCCAACAAAGGATGTAAAAGATCTATGTATTGAAATCTACAAGCCAGGTGTGGTGGAATCCCAGCACTTGAGAGGCTGAGGCAGGAGGATCGTTGAGAGTTCGAGACCAGCCTGGGCTACAAAGTGAGCTTAAGACCAGTATAAACTACATTGCAAGACCCTGTCTTAAAAAGACAGACAGACAGACAGACAGACAGACACACACACACACACACACAGGAAAAAAGAAAGAAAACTACAGCATTCTGAAAAAGGAGATTGAAGAGGATAACAGAAAATGAAATGATAACCCTTGCTCTTGGATAGAAACAACTAACAGTGTGGAAAATGGCCATACTCCCAAAACCGTTAAACAGATTTAATTCAATTGTGATCAAAATACCATTAGCATACTTCACAGATCTAGAGAAAATGTTCCTAAAATTCATTTGGAGACAGAAGAGACCTAGAAAAACAAAAGCAATCCTGGGCAACAAAGGCAAGGCAGGAGCTATCACTATCCCAGACTTGAAATTATACTACAAAGCTACTATTATAAAATCAGCGTGGTGCTGGAAAAAAAAAAAAAACAGACCTGAAGATCAGTGGGATAGATTAGAAGATACAGACACTCAGCCATCTTATCTTTGGAAAAAGAGTCAAACATGTTCAGTGGAAGAAAGCCTCTTTAATAAATGGTCCTGGAAAAATTGGCTTTCCACATCCTGAAAACTAAAAATAGACCCATGTCTGTCACCATGCACTAAAGTCAAAATGGATCCAAGATCTAAACTGAAACAGAAACACTAAATAAATCAGAAGACAAGTTAGGTAGAAATCCTGGAGACAAAGAGGTAGGCAAAGAGTTCATAAATAAAACACAAACTGCACAAGAAGTACATCAAAGAATCAACAACTGGGATCTCATCTTGTTAAAAAGTTTTTCACATCAAAAGAAATCACTGGAGAACCAAAGAGCCACCCCCAAGACCCGGCCACGGCCATGCTGGAACCCAGGAGGCTCTACAAAAAGCAATTCTCCCACTGCCCTCTTGGTATGCGCCTCCCTCCGGCATGAGCCAGGAAGAGACCCAGTAGTGTCTCCTGTGAGCCTACTGGTACGGGGCTTGGAATCAGACATCCCAAACTTCCCCCTACCCCAGCAACTGGGGCAGAGGTCTGAGCATCTCCTGGCAGGATGACTGTATGCAATATATAGCAATATGGGGGGGGGGTCTCCTCTATCTTTGAAAGCAAGTGTTGTTTTCAGTTTTGTTTCATTATGACTAATTGCTTTACTCTATTCAATATTCTCTTTCGACTGATTTTATAGTGTTCTGTCTTTGGTTTGATTTTGCTATACCTAATTGACTAGATAACTATTGTGAGGATAATGAGATACACTATGGTACCTATTGCTGTTATCCCAGTGACCTGCTGTGAAGTTCTGTACCAGATTCACTGCTCTGTCTCAATTGGCTTTGTTCTGTCTTGTTCTGTTGTATTTCTACTACCTTAAAAGAAAAGAAAAGAAATCACTAACAGAGTGAAAAGAAAACTTACAGAATGGGAAAAATTTTAGCCAACTGTCACTCAGACAGAGGGCTTGCATCTAGAACATACAAAGGGTTGATAAACATCAGGTCCCCCAAATTCAAAGACCCAATCCACAAGTGGGTCTTCTCAGATGAATACAGATGGCAAATAAACAGTTCATCCCAGTACAGCAGGTGGCACCTGGAGAGTTAGGTCTCAGCCTGAGGTGAGTTTGTCCAGCTTCTTGATCAGAAGGGCAGTGGCTGTTAGAGCATGAAACCAGTGTCTGCTTGGGTTGGTTTAAAGCCAAGGTTCAGTATTTTTAAAAATCAGATTATTTCCATTTACCTTTAGCACTAGGATGTATTTTGCTAGGATTCTAGCTGGGGACCTGGGGTCCTTTCACACCTTCATGAACCCCAGTCTCCAGCTTTTGTTTCCTAGTCATATGACACCAGAGACCTGTCTGGGGTCCCAAGTCACCAGGCCCTGTCACTCAGCACATGCTTGGGCACACAGCACACACAGCCGCTGTCTTGGGGCAGCCGAGGTACTTTCTGTCACCCTTCCTGTTCCCTCTGTCATTTTGACCCTTTTGACCTGCTCTCCTCCCTTGTCTTCAAGAGGTGCAAACAATCTGTTTACATTGGGAATCCTGCTTAATCTCCGCTGTTCACACCTTGCTACATTCCTCTCAGTCAATAAGTTAGCGTAGACACAGTTCCATTCTCTCACCTGCTGGCTTATTCTTTTTGGATTTCATCAAGTTTTTAAGAACGCTTTTTTTTCTGTTCCAGGCACTCACTACCTTGTGTTTATTCCCTGGTTCTGATCAGACCTTACTGTCTGCAGAAATTCTGCAGCTTTAAAAGGTATTAGCGTGGCATTTTGTAGTGTGCCCCTCGGTCTGGGTTTGGGGTGTGTTCCGATGGAGGGAAAGGGTCGTGAGTTTGGGAAGAATATCACAGATGCAAAGCAGAGGTAAACGCGACTCACTTGACTTCTAGCAGCTTTTTGGCATTTTTCTTGCAATGCCGGGGATCTAATGCAGGCCCTTGTGAATATTATTCAAGATTATGACCTCAGTCACTTCCAGTAGTTTCTGGCAGCTTTTCCTCTGTGAAGTTAATATCATCTCCTTTCTGTGCTGTTCCCTTTGAAGTTTGTCTTTAAGAATGGCTCACAATCAAAAAGTATTCACCTCCACCTACTGGAGATACAAGCATCTACTTATCTGATCTGGAATTCCTTAGGGAAGATTTGTGCTGCAAAAAGTTGCTTTGTTTTGTTTCTTTGTTTTGAGACAGCGTCATACAGGTAGCTCAGGCTGCCCTCTGCTGAAGGCCCAGCTCTTCAGGTTTTTACTCTTATTTTGTTTCTGGTTTGGGACAGAACCCAGGGCCTCACACCTACTAGGCAAATACATACACTGCACATACTCCAGCCCAACTTTGGCTTTTTTAAACTAGCATTTCCAGTTGTTCAGTGCAATCTTGTGCTAGTGTTGCAACAGCAAGCAGAAACACCAAAATGACCCCCAGGATTTGTAGGTAGATATATTTATGTTGACAGGCACTGGTCGGGATCATTCCCACCATATCAGGCCCTGATCTCTGGTGGTGGAAGGCTTATGTGAGATAAGCAAGCAGGAAGTACAGAAGCAGAATGGCTTGTCAATCAGGGATTGAGTCTTACAATGTGCATCACAGTGACCAGCCATTTCTAAGAGACAGGGGCAACTGGAACTGGAACAGGAACTGTTACCTGGGCAACTAGCAAACTGAAGTATACTGGCAGGGGAGGGAGGGGTGCATTTTCTGCCACAGTTGCCTCTCCTTTAGTTTCCCCAGTAAATCTTTGCTGGACATATTATATGTGGTCTTCTAAGACAAGGCCTAACTAGAACCAGTGGATATAATTTAGGCCTGTCTCTCCTGTAACATTACTCTGGCAAGGCAGTGAGGGAGTCAGTCTGATCAAAGAGAGTTTCCAGTGCACCATGGGTGCCCATCAAATCTTGGTCAAGTGTTTGACTGATTGTTCTATTTTCTTGGGACAACTGTCCACAGAGTCTGAAGCAAAAACAAAACACAGCCAGCAGGAGACAGGGAAGCAAGGACTGGGATAAGCAGCCTGAAAAGACATGAAATTCAAGGGGAACAGGCATGGAGCAGTGCTGTGAATGTCCTCAGCCTGAGTAGCTGTCCAGGTAAATGTTTCGGTGGACCTAAGAATGGATTCCTGAAACTCTCAAAGGTAGTTAATATGCACCTGAGTTACATGTTGTGCAGGAATGTCTACAGATACAGCTGGTCTTTAACTGGTTTCAAGAGGTTTGTGGGGTTTTGAAAACTTTTTTTGGAGCTTTGTGGCCTGTGTGCTGTATGTAGTTTTTATTTAATTTAGGTTTTGAGTTACCTCTGCTACTAATGTAGGTCCATTGTCACTGCCAATGGTCAAGGGTAGGCCCTCTCTAAGGGTGATTTTTATAGCAGGACCCTAAGAACTTTTAGTGTCTTCTCAGGATGGGGAGGGAAGGGAGGTCAGGCCTGGTGACGTGCACACTGAAGTCTGAGCTGGCGGCAGAGGTAGGGTGCCAGCACAGCAGCTTGAGCTGTGAAGAGATGGTGGGGGCAGGTCTGGCTCTGGTCTTCTGGGAATATGTGGTAGAGTTTTTCTGGCTGGGGTTGATGTCTCAGTCAGTTGGATCCCCAGTGGGGGCAGGAGACTGAGGCAGTGTATACAGAGGATAATTGTGGCATCTGGCAGCTTCAAGATCTTGGACTGGCTTTACAGGAAACAACAGTGTGCTGTCTGATGCATGCAGGAGTTGCCTTGGCACTGAGCTCTCTCACCAAAGGGGATGATTGACAGCAAGCCCTAGTGGGTGAGCCTTTTGTCCCTACTTCTGGAAACGAGTCCATCAATATTTTAAGCTTATGGTTATCAGACGTTTAAGGCTGATGTAAGGTGCTATTCTCACACCCTGGGTACAGTCAGAGTCAATATCAGGTCTGGGACAGTGGCCCTGAGTGTGAGGGAGGCTGATCACATCCCAGGAGAGGTATAGGGCACTCGGGCATGTACAGGAATTCACGTCTGATAGTGCCCATCAATCACAGGATCAGCTGGGGCAGAATTACTTTTCAGTGGAGACTCTAGTGGGTAACTTCAGTAACTATAGACATGTTTATTGGCTTCTTGTCTCCCACTCTGAGGTCTTCCAGGAGAGCAATGTGGTACTGATCTAAGACTTCATGGCCCTCTGTCACACTACAGTCCTAGTTTGGGCATGTTGGGTGAGGACTGCTTTCACCCAAGTGTCAGGATCAACCACACTGGGGGGACTTTTGACTTAACCAGGCCTAGGCCCCATCTAAGATGGGGTAGCATTCTTCAGTCTTAGACAGAGTCAGAAGGAGTTACTGAAGCCATCCCATGTTTGCAGATGGGTACACAGGTGTGGAGTTCTTAACCCCCTATGGGAATTGAGTCCAAGTGAATTAATCTGGGAAAGCAGGAGGCTGTGGCGCAGGAGACAAATTGGCAGTGGTGGCATCGTGGCTGGCTGAGCAGCTTGGGGTTGATGAGTGTAAGGCGGAGGCAGGTCAGACTCAGGGTTCTTGGGCAGAACAGGATAAAGCTTTTCTGGCTGGGGCTGAATCGGGGAGCCTCTCAGATGGCCTTGTGAATTTGTTGAACAGTTAGGATGGCTTTCTTGCCATGCAGGACACAGGTGCAGAGCCAGGATGGGAGAGTTCTTAACCTCTTATCACAACTGAGTCCAAGTGAGCTGGCCTTTTACCTCAGGATTTCCCCAATTGAAGGGGTTTGTGGGAGCAACCCACAAGCAAAGGAAGGTATCTTTTAAATCTAGAACAATCAAAAAAGAGTGTATAGGTCAAGAACCACAGAGCACAAATCGTTAGCTGTGTTGTTGATGGCACAGGGACCTTGCCCAAGCTGATTAACTGTCTATCAGGCTGATGTGTGGCTGGTGCCTGTTTATGCTTCCCTTGACCTCTGATAACAATGCAGGTTTTGGTGAGGAGGAATGGTTGGTGGCCAGGCTCAAAGGCAAGTCCTCAGTTCATACCTCTGGGAGGAGAGTTGCTAGAGCTTCAGGATTGTGGTTAGCTGTCTCAGGCTAATGCAGGCATCATCTTTTTCTCAGGGAACAATCAAAGTTGAAAGTGCAGGCTTAAACAAAAGAGAGGCTGACTGACTTGTACAGGAAATGTCCTCCCAGGCTGCAAGCTTGTGCCTGGTAGAAGGGGCAAGGGGCCAGAGTCCCAGTAGCCTGGTGATGGTAACTGTTTGACAAGTGGGACTTTTGAAGGCAGAGAATTATGTTCCATAATCTGCCAGGAAAGTCACAGGTTTTCCCCTGACTTATTTGCAATGACTTCAGGCTCTCAGGGAAACAGTTTGATAGAGCTAAATCTGTCCTATCTATTCAGGCCAGACAGGGGGCAACTAATTTGTCAGGGCTGACAGTCTAACTTTTCCTCAGGCAAAATGTGGAACTCAGAAGGAATTGCTGACAGTCATCTCAGGTGGGCGTCAGATGATGCCATCTGACCAGGATAGGCATGTAAACGGAAGACTCTGGAGAAGGGCCTCCATGGATAAATGTAGGCAATGGCTACCTGAAACCAGTTCAGTTGACTGCAAGTAGGCGAGTCGGGAGTGGGAAGTGAGTCTATAGATGCTGGCAGCGACTGAGGCAACAACAGGGGTGCCAAGGCAGAATTCTCAGGAGGAACAAGCCGATTTTTTCTTTTCCCTTTTTTTTTTTTCCTTTGAGATGCAGGGAGTGTTTTGGTTTCATTTTTAACTCCATAAAAACCATTTTTTCTGCAGTCAGGGACTGGGTTTTGACTAATTAATTCCTATCTCTAATTTCTTATAGGTGTGTTCTGTCTTGACTAGTGATGCAACAGACAAAGAGTGGGTGCCTCTCAGAGAGAGATCATTCAGATGCCCTTCTGGCTGCACCCTTTATAACTTGGCTGAGGAGGGTGTGAGGCCTCTGTTATAACTGTATGTCAGTCACCATGAACTGCAAGTGAGGTCCCAATCAGCCACTGCAACCAGTGCTTGCCAGCTCTGATGCACAGATGGAGCAGCCTATAGTTTGTGCTGCCCCTTGCACTCACACATTTCTTCAGCAGGCTCTCAGAGGTTAAATACTTCAATTTCCCTTTCTTTGAGGGCAGCCTTAACTAACAAGAGTCAATTGAGTTCTCCTGCTCAAACCGAGCAGGACTGACAGACTAACTGGGATGCCCCTGGAGATGTTACCAGAAGCAGGCAGACAGACAGATTGCATCCTCCTCCCTTAGAGTTTGATGTGAACTACTCAGGCAGGGAACCAGTAATCCTCCTATAGCCCTTTGAGGGGATTCAAGAAATCTCAAGGGCACAACTTCCCCTAGGGACCTGGAGAGATCCTTACTCCATCAAAATCAAAATATAGTCGGTCACATTGTAGTTTTAGTCACCAAACTGAAACAAAGCTGTCCTCCCAGGAAACCAGGAGGCTAAGAGCTGCATGTCCTGAGCAGGTCAGTCCCAGTGGCAGGATAATGAGGCTCCCTCTGTTAATCCTTGCAGAAAGGCTACCCAGGCAAGCTGAGTCCAGCCAGTCATTTCCCCAGAGTCCTGGTTCCTGCCCCACATGCCTGGCAAGGAAAATCACTTTGAAACCACCAATCTGCTTTGTGTTCTCTGCCTCTCCTTCCTTTGGCCCTTTTCACTTTTTGAACCAAGGTCACTGCTCAGCCCATCCAAACACCCAATCCATTTCATGGGCTGGAATTTTGCCCAGATCAAGAATAGCAAGTAAAGATAATTAGGATCCTTAACCTACATGGGTATAATTTTGTCTTTGGTGTATGTTTAGAGAAGATTATTAACCATGATTATCCCAGACACGCTGAGAAAAAGGTAATTACCCATGTCTATGGGTATGGGAAGTTCACTTTCTGTAGTTCTATCTGCGTATTTTATCATAAACATGTATTTTTTTTTAAACAACAGCAAAACGATGATGCAAGAGTAAGAACAAAGCAGGCACCTTCTCGGGCGCTCTGTCAGGGAGGAGGTAAGCAAGCCTCCGTCATGCACAGCATAAGCCCCGCAGCTTGGCTGCAAATGACGGGGACGGGGCAAAGGCTGGAGCAAAGCAGCAGAAGCTTGTTAATGCATCACTGCACAGGCTCACGGGAACCAGCGGCTGTAACACCATTGCTGGGAGAACCCAGGTTCTTAACATCTTAACAGAAGAGCATCTTAACAGCATCTTAACAGAGGAGCAATGCATTTTTAGAAAAGTGATGGGACCAAAGGAAAGAGCTCCTACATTATCACAGGCAGGTAAGGTAAGGAGACACTAAGGGAAACCGAGGGCTGGTTATTAGGATGTGTCTCGTGGATTCCTGGGAGCCACCCCAGGCTAATACAGGTCTAGGCTGTTTCTGATGATTTGCATTTATTCCTCCTGGCAGAAGGGAGGAAAAACCTTCTCAAACATATATTGTGCTTTTAGACAAATGGGAAGGACAGAGTATCTGCTTCTTTGCAGTTGTCTTCAGCTCAAAATGATCAACACACCAAGATGGCGTGTTTGGTGTGTTTGGGGGTGTTTGGGGTGACTGTGCTGCAGTCCTTCACCTCCAAGGGTCTACGTGTCTCTCAGTGAAGGAAGAAAAATCGAGCTCGCCGTCTGGGTTATTTAGTGCTTCACCTCATCTTTCCCTATAAACTGCACCACGTGTATGTCCAGTCACAAAGCACAGAAGGAATAAAACCAGAACACGTCAGGTCTGGAGTTTCCGCTGAGAGCCCAACAGTGGCCTCTCTGTGTCTCTGAGGGAAGCGGTTATTCTGTGTACCTCTAGGGCAGGTGTGAGGAATGAATGAGGTGGGGCCAGCAGGCTCCTGCATTAACTAGCTTCTCCTCAGGGCGTCAACCAGACTTCAGTCCACACCCTTCCCTTCAGGGCATCCTGCTCCGAGACCTGCTTGTATTGTGGGTCTTCCAGACAGTTTTCTCAGGAAGTTTGCTTGCAAAGTGATAGTGTGGTTCCCACATTGACTAAGCATTTTAATCTGTGAGATGGAACCAGGAGAAAGTCCAGGCCTGGGGGAGGTTCTTTGTTCTGTAACAGTGGATCTTTCTTTCTTTCTTTCTTTCTTTCTTTCTTTCTTTCTTTCTTTCTTTCTTTCTTTCTTTCTTTCTTCTTTCTTCCTTTCTTTGTCTTTTTCTTTCTTTCTTTCTATCAAACCAGCACTCTTCAGCCTCACAGAGATCTGTCTCGTTGTAACGAGGTGCTCTCCCAAGGGCTGGCCGCTGGGCCCGGTGCCTGGAGGGCACCTGGCTGTGAGGTCGGAGGATGCTGATGCATCTGCGGTCAGCAGGTGCAGGCACAGATGGCGCCCACATGCACGTTAGCCCAGGCCTCAGGGGACCCAGCGAGCACCGTTTGTTGTGGAAAAGTACCTGAGCGCCCTCTCCCTGCGAGGCATGCGCTGAGTGCTCAGCTGGAGCTTGTTTGCTTTCCGTTATGCACACTGATCAGGCGCTGTTGGATGTGCTGATTAGGCGTCCCCACTCCAATAAAGACATCAGGGACCCAGAACACTGAATTGTGTTTGCATAGCCAAGCGGGGGGTGGGGTTTTGCGGTTTCCCTCTCCTCCCACAGTTTAGTCATGAAGAGTCTCCCCTGCGTTTGCTGGCTTCTGCTCACGGAACTTCATTCAGATGCATGGGTTTTCAGGTCACGAGGTGAAAGCTGAGTGTCTGTGCTGCTGCCGACCCTGGGCTGTGTCCCCAGCACTGCACTAGAAGCTTCAGCTGCTGGTGGCCTCACTTCCTGTGCCCAGTTCTGTGAGGTCACCATTACTCTGCACCCACCCTTGATGTGGCTGCATAATAATTGGGTCCAGCCTGAACAATTGCCCAATTCTTTTCCTCTTGAGTTTGTAGAAAGTAAAAACAGTAATCATCAATGTCTGCCTTCTACAGGGGGCATTTACGGCTTCTCCACCAAGAAGCGCTCACTGGCCTGCGGCTTCCACCGTGCCAGTGCTCCGTGGTTGGCGAGCGGCTTTCTTTCTTTCTTTCTTTCTTTCTTTCTTTCTTTCTTTCTTTCTTTCTTTCTTTCTTTCTTTCTTTCTTTCTTATTTTCTTTCTCTCTCTCTCTCTCTCTCTCTCTTTCCTTCCTTCCTTCCTTCCTTCCTTCCTTCCTTCCTTCCTTCCTTCCTTCCCTCCTCTCCTCCTCCTGTTTTTTTGTAGAACTAGGATTGAGCTCGAGGCCTCTGCACTGAGCTGCACCCCGATTCGATTTTTTGGTGTGTGTTTGCCAGCCAAAGGCTTTACATCCGGGTCTTCACACAGGCCAGGCAAGGGCTTCCCCGCGGGCCACACACCAGCTCTGCTGAGCGATTCACCTCCTCCTACCTATCTGCCTACAGGGTTGAGCCCAGATCCCCCAGCGAAGCCTCCACCCTGCAGACCCTCTTCAGAGGCCACTTTTCACCGGGGCCACCCACACCTCTGACCAGAGGCTGTGCTGGGAGGGGTCCCGCAACCCCTTCTGGGATTGGAGATTCCTTGGAACACCTCACCGGATGGGAAAGCTGCTTTCCTCCCAGCCCCCATTTGTCACGAAGGAGGAACGTAGCGACACGGTGGGGGAAGAGGGGAGGCCAGCAGAACGCCTTGGCTGTGTGTGGTTCCCAGTCCCCAGAGGGGCTCTCGTCACCAGAGTCCCACAGGCCTAGGAGCTGTGTGCTAGGAACCTGAGGCAAGATAAAATATTTAGTTTTCACTGTAGCGCAGTTGGGTCCCTTGGCGAGCCAGAAAGGGGCCCAGAAGAAGGTGCGGGTTTGCTGCTTTATGCTGCTTTATTTATGTCACATTTCTAGTTTTTCCAGAAACATCACCGGCTGCTTATGGGTCACCCCGCACGTGAGGAGCACATTCTTCAACTGCAGCGGCACCAGGTGCCGGTGAAGCCCGTTTTGGAGGGAGGCAGTGGACCCAGGAGAGGACCTCGCTTCTGCACCTCGCGCTGGGCACAGGAAACGGGAAGTCCCAGCTACCATTTCTAACAAGCACACGAGGACCAGGGGACCCTCAGCCCCACTCTATCTTTTGGTAAAATGTTTCCCTGGGGGCTGGGGGTGGGTACGACTGAATCCGAGCGGGTAGTGCTGCATTCCCAGCCCTTTTCATTTTTTATCAGATACAAGGTCTGGCTAAATTGTGCAAGTGCCCTCCATCGTGGGATACCAAGTCAAGCTTGGGCAAACTCATAGGCCTGCCTCAGCCTCCCGAGCGCCCGGAATTACCTGGGTGCCACACCTGGGGCGCTGTCTTCGTCTCAGAATGAGGCAGGGAGGCCCTCGGAGCGTGTCCACCCACCGTGGGGAGACAGACACACGCCGAGCTCCTTCTGCCACGGATGCTGCTGTTTAATGCGCTGACCAGTGATCACCTAGCTTTTACTTTTATTTTACTCTTTATTTATACTCTGGGTTTTTCATGTGAGAATCATGCGCTATTTATTTAAGCTTGTGTGTCTGATTTACTTAATTTAACATTAGCAAACAGGAAACGGAGATAGATCTTTCCAAAATGGGAAGGGGACCAAGAGAGGGGAGAGGGGAGGGATGGGTAGGGAAGGGAGCAGGAAAAGACGAAGACGTCCCTGCACCAGCTCCCCGCAAAGAACCCCATCATTATGGACTAATGAAATAAAAGCTAAAGCAGGCGCGGTTGTGGCCTGAGGCCCGCACTCGGCAGGTGGAGGCAGGAGCATTGACCCAAGGCAGAGGCCAGCCTGGGCTGCACAGAGCGGCCATTGAAACTCCCCGCCCCAGAGCTGAAAGGTCACTGCAGAGAAGATGGTCAGCGTGAGAGGGGTGGACAACCTCCTCTCAGGAGCAGGAACTAACAAACCCTGCAGCCGGGAGAATCTGAAATCAAGGGTCACACTGTGAGAGAATCTGCAATGAGAGCCTTGGCGTGTGACTAGAGGTCCACGACCCCTCAGCAATGTGCATCCCCTCGCCCACCGGTGACGGACCCCTCTTGTTCAGGGCATTAATGTGCCAGGTCTCCTGTCCCAGGCTGCTGGTCAAACCAGTGATTCCTGAGGCCGACTGCCCAAGCGCTGCCCACAGGCAACGACGCTTCCGCTGGACCATGGCAGGCAGGAGTTCCCGACTCTGCCGATACCGGCAGCATGTTTGGGGGTTGCTCTGGGAATCGCAGGATGCTGGGTGACACCCACCCCCACGGTGGCCTTAGAAACACACCACAGCTCCAATCTTGGCACTCTGGGAAGCTGTGGCAGGAGGGTTATGAGTGTGAGCCCAGCTCGAGCTTAGTGAGAACTTGTCTCAAAATAAAAAATAAAGACAGGGCTGGGGACAGAGCTCAGCACAAAGGTCCTGGGTTCAATCCCCAGGACTGCCCCCTCCCCCCCCCAAATGCCCAGAAATTGTCGTCATCCTCGATCAAGAACACTGGGCAAGGATAAAAATATCACAGGTCAGAATGTTTAAAAATATCCCTAAAATTGGGGGGGGGGGGCAAAGTCTGTGACCCTGGACTTGGGAGGCTGAGGCAGGGGGACCAGGCACCCAGGCCACACAGGGACACCTCGCCTCATAAAACAAAAACAACCTTTCGAGATGATTCTAATGTGAACCGGGCTTGAAAACCCGTTTAAGCCCACTATGCCGGTGCTAGTGTAAGCTTTTCTAGCTTCTGCGCAGCTCTGTGTGTCATGTGACTTAGTTCCCATCAAGGAGCTTTAAACAGGGGTTTGCTAAGGAGCTGGGGCTGATGGAGACCTGGGCAGAGGCTACACTTTCCTGATAGAAGGTGACAGAGAGCGCCACTTCTTTCCCTTTTTTTTTTTTTTTTTTTTGGTCTTTTTGAGACAGGGTCTCCCTAATGTGGTTCAGGATAGCCTGAGGCTCACTTCGTAGCCCAGGCTGGTCTCAAACTTGCAGAGATCCTCCTGCCTCAGCCTCCCAAGTCCTAGGATTATAGGATTGTGCCACCATGCCCATTCTTTCCCATTCTTGTTCCCCCTCTCCTGGTAAGTAGAAGTGATGTGTGGAGCAGCAACAGGTATTTTGTAATCAAAAGAAGACAAGCATGAATAGAAAGAAAGCCAGTCTGATCAAAATAGCAGAAAGGAAAGATACTCTGGCCCTGCTGGCAGTTATGGCAGTAGAGACCACAATAAACTGGATTTATTAAATGACAAACGTTTCTCCTTGCGCTTTTGTCCATTATTGGAATGAAAGTGAATCACAGCTACTAAAGCAATGCACTTGGGCAGAAGTGTGACAGCAGGCAGGGGAAGGGAGCGGCGCCATCTCTCCGGAGGAGGAGGGCAGGGAAGAAACCCGAAACAGCCGTGTGCGGGGAGAAGGGGAGCCTCTGCGTGCATGGCACGAGTCTGCATGGCCACACTGTTCCCGCCGCCAGGCAGGCTCTGCTCCCGACGGGGCTGAGCACAGAGAGAAGCCTCCAGCACCGGCTCTGAGCTAAAACCCAGGGACAGAGTCGATGGCAAGGGCAGTGATGGAATGTTCTAGAACCAGGGTGGCGGTGCCATGCGGGGAGTCACAAGGCTGTGGAGTTGCTCTCCTCAGGCATGTGTGTCTCACAGCACAGATTAGACCTGGATAGAGGGTGACAGGAAGAGCCTGGAGCTGAGCCTGGACCCTCAAGAGACCACAGGAGGACGGTGACAGGCGCGTGGGGCCAGGACCCACTGCTCCCTCAGACCGTCGGCGTCCCTCGGCTCCGCACACAATCCTTCGTGTTGCTTTCACAGGGAAAACGGTTAAGTGGCACGAGAGTATTTCTTTCCTCGGTGCCTCGGGTGAACGAGCAGCTCCAGCGAGGAGAACTTCCCCCTTTCTTTCCAGGCAGGCTGCCCGTCCACGCCGGCTGCCCATCCACGCTGGCCGCCCGTCCACGCCGGCCGCCCATCCACGCCGGCCGCCCATCCACGCCGGCCGCCCATCCACGCCGGCCGCCCCTGCCAGCTCTGCCCATGCGGTGTCGGAGGCTGAAAACCAGCTCTTTGGTCAACAGGAAAAGTGAAAAGCACACTTTAAACAGCAGTCACACGCTTCTAACTCTTCGAGCGCGTGACTAGCACAATGTTTTCCCTGACCTTGAAAAAGGAAGAGCGTCTGAAAAGTAGTTTCTAACCAGGCACATTGGCACACACTTG